>CAJPVJ010002576.1:0-12741 GCA_905397405.1 Oppiella nova
AAAATACTTTATATGTTTGGAATTATTAATATAACTGGTGAGCATTCATGTTTAAAAATTTTAACAATATCATTTTAATATCATAACAGATTCCGAAACATTTTTTATTAAATTATGTTTTTTAAAACTGTTCAACTTAAAAAACTTATTAAAAAATTATTACTACAATCAGCCTAATTCGCATTCATCAATCACAAATAATAATAAATAATTACCAAATACTTAATTTTGAGCAGGGTTACTCGCTGAAGCCAATATCATACCGGATGCCAATGACATTGGTTCGCCAACTAATATGAGTCGAGTTGGTTGCGGTCGGACAGCCCCGTGCGATACCCCACTGCGGTGCCTGTGTTACGATGCGCCGCATGGTTTTACCAATTGGACCCTGACACAAGTTTGTTACGGTGACCAGACGTCCGGAATCCAACCGGACGCCATAATTGCCGGGTGCGAGGCCGTTGAGTTTGGTTGTCTATTCCCACCAGCCTACAATTTTAAACCATTATGTTGCCGTCTTAGAAACGGGTTTAAATAATATCTGAATGTGGTAGACACATTTATAAATGAAATTAATCAGAGATTTTATAATTAAACATTATGAAATTCAACTTCTGTAATTGACTTTTGAAATTAACTGCAGATAATTTAGTTATAAATTCAATCATTTAATATTGATTTTTATTGCCATAACAATTATGATTAGTGTTGCCAACCCTCCAGTTTTCGCCTGAAGTCTCCAGGAATCGGGAGTTCAACACAGACTTCAGTTTGAGGTCTGGCCTGGATATGGGGAACTCCAGGAAAAAATTCTTAGCATTTTAAAACTAAAAATACATGTTTCTATATAAGATTATATCACTTTTGTATAATAAATAGAGTTACTTTTGATTTTCTAAACTAAACAATTTTACTAAAGAGTTAAACTAAATAATTAATAATTTTAATGAAACATTTATCGATTATTTTAGACCTAAATATTATATTCTATAAAATAATAGGATTATTGATAATATAGTAATGTTAACAAATATTTAATAATGCTTTAGTATGGTTAAAATTATATAAACAGAACATAACGTAGTCCGTGTGATAAAAATCATTTAATTTCACTCCATTTAATATAATAAATGATAACAGAATAACATAAGATATTCCATATTATAAAAAATTCAGTTCTATTTTACTAAAGTTTTCTATAAATTTTTAAAATTTAAAAAGGTTAATTTAGGAAACAATTATAAAAAATTTTATTGCATTATAATTTATAATTAAATTACTATTAATTTAAATTATATAAACTCACTTTTTTGAATTAATATATTAAAATCTTCATAAATAATTGTTTTCTGTTAATTTAAATTAATAAATTATTTCTCCAGGATTCTCCAGGAAATTGGGGGTGAATTTATGTAAATCTCCAGGGTGAAAATTTTTAGAGTTGGCAACACTAATTATGATACCGTATTTTAATATGTTTTCAGTCATTTAAACAAAATTATACAAAATTAAATATGTTTATTTCATAATATTTGAATGTTATAATACCTTTATGGTACACTTTAAAATTCGGTCTACCAGTACATATTATTGTAAAATATAATTGAGTTTAAAATGCAAGTGCCATAAGTTATTATTCACATCATTTAATTGAGTTGTTATAAATATTTATGATACTCAAATTAATAAGTTTTATAATACTAGTACTGTAATACAAAATTTAGATATAAACAGAAATTTAATTATTTAATGCTTAAAGTACTATGGTTAATTAGATTATCGATTATAGTTTTATTTGTAGATTTCATGAATATTAAGCGAAATGCTATCAAAAATCTATATAAAAAATCATTTATAACTTTAAAATTAATGATTATTTTCTATTATTATGAAATCTCATTAATTTGAATATTATAGATATTTGGGTTCCGTTGAAATGAGCTAGGTATAATTCATTTACGTAAATACATTAAGGGTTTATTATTTAATTTCCTTTTGAAGTACAGCTTAGAATTAAAATAAAATAAGTTTTAATAAATTATTTTCTGAAAGAAATAAATATTTATTTAATAAAAATAAATTGAATTAAATCTAATTATTATACAGAGTACCAAAATGTAAACACAAATGCTATATATAATTTTTGATTTGTAACTTTTGTACAAAAAATAAATAAAATTCTAAGAAAAATAAATATTTATTTTATAGAAACAAATTGAAAAAATAATCATACAAAACAAAATGACATTTATTTCACACCATATAATAAAACAGTAAATAGAATAACTATATTGCCAAAAACAATTCTAAACCATTATTTTAAAAAATAAAAATAGTACAAATTGTAAAATATTGTATATTAAATGGATGAAAATAAAAATTTTATTGTGGCCTCAAATCACGTATTAATTAAAGATCTTAAAATTATTAATGTGTATGAACTTAATTATATTTAATTTATCAGGCACCTCCGTTTGTCTATTTATTGGATAATAAAGGGAACAGATTGAGTCACCCGTACGGATCAGAAATTGACATACTACATGTGCTCAGAAATAAGTTAAATTTTACTTACGAGATACTTTACTGCAATGGGGTTTGGAGTTTCATGTTACCCAATCAAACGTATAGTGGACTCATCGGTGTTGTTAATCAAACTGTAAGTCATAACTCGGTTTAATAAAATTAAAATCAAATATTATATTATATTGTTAACAAACTATGTTTAATACCATTGAACTGTACTTTTATATAACTGTTATAAATAAGGGTTATTAAATAAGTATGAACCCAAAAATTTACCCTTCCCTACATAACTCAAACCCAGGCATATGGCTGATATAAACCCCGATACATATGTGAGTACTTTTTTTGAGTGATCCCCTATTTAACAGTACTATATATAGGGTGACCAGAAGTTTTTGAGCCCCAAGGAGGACATTTGCCATAAATGCAATGTTATGGGGAGGACGTGAGGAGGACAGGCTACTTTCAAATCTGAATTGATTGTTTGTCTGTATACACTTAAATCACTTAAAATACTCATCATATAAATTCGAGATATTCTTACAAAATAATTAAATTTTAAATAATTAACTTTATAAAACTACTATATTTATTGAAACGAGTATACACATTACTCAATAAAATAATCTTTAAACAGTATTTTGCCAAAAATAGTATTGCAATGAACAAAACTACTGGAATTAAACATATTTATATACATAAACCTACTATAAAACACATTAAATTAGCAAAAAGGGGAATTTTATGCAATTTATGTTCAAGGAGGACATCTTAACGTCCTCCTCAGACACCGGGGAGGACAGTGCTCTGAGGGGTCCAAAGGAGGACAATCCTCCCCACGGAGGACGTTCTGGTCACCCTAACTATATACCAGTATATATATATATATATATATATATATAGGCACGTGAAAGCAATGCTCAGGGGTAGAAAACACATAAATACAGTATTAAATTTAATTTAACAAATCCTAGCAAGCAGATATTGGCATTAGCGCTGTGTCATTAGACTACCCGCGCTCGCAGGCTGTGGACTATACCTATCCCTTTAACATCGAATCGCTCACATTTCTATCGCCGAGACTTAGAAATAAATATTTTTATAATTTATTTGAAATTTTCGATATTTATATCTGGGTCTCAATATTTGTGTCAATGATTTCAATGACACTACTATTAAACATAATTAACGTCGAAAATAAATCTGGAAATAAAAAATCATTATTATGGAAACTGACATCGATACTATTGGAGCAGCCGTATAGTCCAGGTCATTTAAAAGGGTTTATCATTAAAATGCAATTAGCTATCTGGATGTTTGCCGCTATTATCATATCATCAAGCTATGGGGGCTGTATATTTTCCCTTATAACCTACCCACATGATAATAACATTGAAACAATTGATGACCTAGCTCGCGCCATTCAAAATAACAAAATAAAATTAATTCAATACAATGGCTCCTATCTGGCGGCATATTTTAATGTATGTAACCTAAAATTACTTGCTTTATTAATTAATTAATTCCCGGCAAAATAAGATTTATTTTTGAAAATAAAATCTTAGAATAAGCAAGGTGATGTATACAAACAATTTGGATCCAACATTGAAACAATAAACGTGGATTATATGGATTTCTTGAAAAATTCATCGCAAAAATACACTGTATTTGACCAACGAAAATATCTGGGATTTTATTTGAAACGCTCGGGAATTACAGATTATTATATACCACCCGTTCATAAGGATAACACCTTTTCGCTGGGAATGGAGTCCATTGTTGTGCGAAAAAATTTTGTTTACAAAAAACATTTCAACAAACTGTAAGCATATTTGTCACACAAATTATTAAAAGGATCACTATACAAAATTGTAAGCTTACGTTATTAATACTTATAAATTATAAGTTATAATATATTAATAATATTATTTTAGCTGATTAGCTTATAAGCTTAAATAATTTCCATGTTTTTTACTTTGATCCTTTTAATAATTTCTAAGGGATTCATAAAGTAATTTTTAAATTTTAATGATTTTCAAATAATTGTATTAACTTTCTGTATTTCCATAGACTATCATTGTTAAATAATGGCGGTTTGATACAGCATTATTTTAATAAATACTATGACCAAGGTAGTAGTACTGTGCAAAGGGAACGGCAATGGGGTAGTTTATGTTTCTGTAAATTGACCACAATATTTACAATTTATATGTTGAGTAATATTATGACGTTTATTTGGATTGTATTTGAATTAATTTTTTGCTTTGTTTTAAAAATACAATTTTTATTCATTTTAAGAGTGTTTTATAATTTTAACAAACATTAACTTATATATATATATAATTTATTATCACAATTATTTATTGTACATTTCGCAATCATCATTATAAATTGATATTAAAAGTTAATAAAATTATTTTATTTCATTAAAGGTACTTTTGATTAATTATCCAATTTATAATTAATTCTAAAGAAAATAAGTTTTCAATTAAATAATTTTGTTATAAATAACATTTACATTTATGTAGGTTTGTTTGTTTGACAAACATTTGAAAGTTGTTTGAATAATAAATGTCAATAAAAAAACATGAATTTAAATTAAACTCATATCAAAAATGGTAACTTCATTTAAGCTAGACAAATAATAATTTTGAAACTTGGGAAAATTAAAATATTATTATAAGTTATGTTTAATTTAAACGGAAAGGAGTTAAATGTAGTTGCTAGTGAAGTATGTTTTATCTATTATGTACCTTGTTATAAAAATTAAAATATTATATTTTTTTATAGTGGATGCCGTACATTTTAATGACAAATGACCCTGATATAAACAAACGTACGGCAATTGGTGGAATTAATTACCACATAATGAACATTTTTGCCAACACTTTAAACTTCATTTATAACATTATAAACTGTAATAGCGTTTGGGATTACAAACTTAAACCTGATAATATTTCATGTAATGGTGTGGTTAGTGAACTACATCACAAGGTAAGATTACGAATCATATAACTATAATTTAACTAATATACACATTTTTACTTGATATTTTTTAATTAGGGGGCTGACATTGCCTTAGTATTGTTACGTACAAACGAGAGGTCAAAGGTCATAGACTACACGTACCCACACATGATAGACACGATAGGCTTTACGTCTCCATTGCCTCGAATCCAGTATTTCGTGAATCTCTTCCAACCCTTTGATACATATGTTTGGGTTTTGACTGTCA
The DNA here is from genome assembly GCA_905397405.1 of Oppiella nova. Lineage (NCBI taxonomy): Eukaryota > Metazoa > Arthropoda > Arachnida > Sarcoptiformes > Oppiidae > Oppiella > Oppiella nova. The sequence goes on from CAJPVJ010002576.1 coordinate 5,762, forward strand.
TTACAACCATTGGATTCATGATTGCATTCAAACGGCTCAATAACCCTTCGCTTATTGGCAACGATCTCTGGAATATATTTTCATTAAATGCACTCAAAAACGTAAAAGTATCAGGGAATATTAGAATTATAATTGGTTCCTGGTTTATTTTAAAATATCTATTAACCCTGATGTATGGTGGTGTAGTTTACTCACTTATCGCCGTACCCCATAGATACCGAATTGAAACTGTAAAAGCATTATCTAAAGCTAATGCTCATGGTGATATTTCAATATATATTTATGATACCTTTCCGTACGATAAATATCTTCAGGTTAAAATCAATTTAATAAAATATTATAATCTATTATTTTAGAAACAATTATATTTTTATAATTATATTTAGGATACGGATTCATATTTGTATCGATCGGCAGGGAAAGGAATTCATATGTTAGACGTAACGACACCAATAGAAAGTATACTGAAATTGGGCGAAAATACTGTATTTATCAGAAACCGCAATAACCTGGAGTATAATTTATACAAATATCGCATTCAAACACATTATTTATTGCAACTGACTTCGGACTCGACTTTTGATATGAATTTCATATGTTTTGGTCTCCAGAAGGGCAGTCCATATACCCATGAATTTAACAATATGTAAGACTTTGGATAATTAACTTACATTTAATACATAGTTTATTATGAATTACACAAAATTGTTGTCAGATTATGGGATATACGTAAATCGGGATTAATAAATCATTGGCACCAGGAGCTGTATACAAAAAATGGTGTACATGGGATGCCTGATGTTTCTCGCAAGGATCACCATGCTCATATGTTAGCCAGTCATTTAGCATTAAATTTGGATAAACTATATATTAGCCAGTAATTTAACATTAAATTTGGATAAACTTAAGAATATGTTTTATATTATCGTACTGGGTGTTTTATTTTCTGTGATTATTTTAATTACTGAGATATTACACAAAATATATTGTTAAAACAATTTATATAAAATATTGTCATAATATAATTCCTTCAAATGTAAGTTATATCTAAAGTTCGAAGCAATATTGGAAGCTTAAGATTAATAAATCATTGGCACCAGGAGCTGTATACAAAAAATGGTGTACATGGGATGCCTGATGTTTCTCGCAAGGATCACCATGCTCATATGTTAGCCAGTCATTTAGCATTAAATTTGGATAAACTCAAGAATATGTTTTATATTATCGTACTGGGTGTTTTATTTTCTATGATTATTTTAATTACTGAGATATTACACAAAATATATTGTTAAAACAATTTATATAAAATATTGTCATAATATAATTCCTTCAAATGTAAGTTATATCTAAAGTTCGAAGCAATATTGGAAGCTTATGATTAAACCTTTTTTCTAATACACTTATCGGAATATTCTACCAGGTATATTTAAATATAATATTTTTGAAATAGAGGGAAGATTTAGGCCTTTTCCTCATACTATAGGTCTCAAGTCATAGACTTCACGTATCCCTACATAATAAACAAGATTTCATTCATAATATCTGACGTTAGAAAGCAAATTGAGGTTTATATATAGGATATGAATTTTAATATTTTTCATTGTATTTGAGTAAAGTATAATCATGTATTATCCTATATATAAACCTCAATTTGCTTTCTAATACAGATATATAAAAATCTGACAAAAACATATTGTCGTGACATAAGCACTTGTCCACTCAAATGGAGCGTGCTCAAAATAAATAGTACACAATTTGCATAATATAAATGTATAATACAAAATAAATATGTAGTAATATAAAAATAAATAGAAAATACGATTTTATTATAATATATTTAAAAACAAAATTAAAAATATATAATAATTATTTTGTAAATCGTTTGAATGCAAAACAAATTTTGAAAAAAATATATTTGTTAAATATAATTTTACTGTAGTAATTAGTTTTATGAAAAATACAAACCATAATCATAATATTGACCATTCGTTAGTACAATGTTTTAAAAAATAGTTATAGTAAAATTGTCTAATTTAAATCATATGTAAAATATTAACAATGAAATTATCTTTATAACTAATTTCACCTTTCATTAGATTAAGAAACATGAAAGAATCCGGATTAATTGACACTTTCACACCAAGTTTCACAGAGCGTTGGCCCCACTCATACAAACAAAGCAAACATACGATTAGGTAAGCATTGGTAGTCAATGCACGACACAAATTTCGTTTCACTTGTATCTGGCAATCCCTTTAACTTAAATTTAATTAAACAACCATTATTATATCTACCAGTACATATTATACATTTTATATTAACTCAAATTTTACGTTAACGGTATTCAATAATAAGTGTAGTAAATTAACTCAACAATAGTTATAAATACTATGAGTTTAATTATTCTAAAATATTATGATCATTCTGTTTTATAAGATATAAACAGAAAGTTAGTTATTTAATGCTTAAAGTACTATGGTTAATTGGATTACAGATTATAGTTTTATTTGTACATCTCATGAATAATTTAGGAGAGAAATGATATTAAAATCTATTTAAAAACATTTAGAACTTAAAATTAATTATTATTTTGTATTATCATAAAATATAATTAATTTGAACATCACATATATTTAAATTACGTGAAAAATGGCATTAAAATATCATAAATACTATATTTAAATAACATCTCAATTCCCAATTATAATACTTTTTATAGAGAATTAAATCTATTAAGACAAACCTTTAAATTGGGTGGGAAAGGGGTTTACTGTTGGAAACTATTTCTCATCACAAGATTCAAAGGATATGAGGTTTGCAAACATTTCTCGTGTTAATTGAGTCTAATATTAAAATATCATTGTTTTCATAGATATTAAGCGTTATTCCGATACTATTCATGAAAATAATTATTATGTCTAAAAATAAATCTATTTTCTAACTATTAATATTAATTGTATTTTAATTTAAAGGTTTGTCTTAATAGATTTAATTCTCTATAAAAAGTATTATAATTGGGAATTGAGATGTTATTTAAATATTGTATTTATGATATTTTAATGCCATTTTTCACGTAATTTAAATAATACAATTAATATTAATAGTTAGAAAATAGATTTATTTTTAGACATAATTATTTTCATGAATAGTATCGGAATTAGTTTAAAATATTTATTCATTTTAAAGGTTTTGGTTAAAAATTAAAGTTATTTTTATAATATTAACGTTGGTGTGTGAGATAAATATGAGCTTTATTAATATAAATATATTACAGTATTTGCTTACTTGAATCGATAAAGTGTAATAATTAGTTTTTATATTTGTATATTACTTGATTAATATTTTGTTTATTACAGAATTTTACTGTCTATTATATAAACAAGCACTTATTTAGTAAATGAAAATTCATTATTATATATAAAAAAAATCGATATTAAATGCTAACAACACAAATAAAATATATTTTAGTCGATTAATATCTGTTTATAATACAAAATACAGTACAGGTTGTTTGTTTAAATAATATAAATTACCGTATGATCATAAAAACTATTACATTACATTTTCGTACTTATAAATCAATATTAATAAATATTAATAAATATTTCATATTGCATTTTAATTAATTATATTCCGTTTATTATTAAACATTCAATAATAAAAATATTTACATTAATAAAACATTTTGAAATTAATATAATAAACAAAATAAACAAAATGACATTTATTTCACACCATACAATAAAACAGTAAATAGAATAACTATATTACCAACTATTCTAAACCATTTTTAAAAAATAATAGTATTACTATTATTATAAAATATTGTATATTAAATGGATGAAAATAAAAAATTTATTGTGGCCGCAAATCATGTATTAATTAAAGATCTTAAAGTTATTAATGTGTAAAAACTTAATTATGTTTAATTTTTCAGGCACCCCCGTTTGTCTATTTATTGGATAATAAGTTAAACAAATTGAGTCACCCGTACGGATTAGAAATTGACATACTACATGTGTTCAAAAATAAGTTAAATTTTACTTACGAGATACTTTACTGCCATGGGGTTTGGGGTTTTATGTTACCTAATCATACTTATAGTGGACTCATAGGTGTTGTTAATCAAACTGTAAGTCATAACTCGGTTTAATAAAATTAAAATCAAGTATTATATTATATTGTTAAACACACTATGTTTAATACCAGAGCCCATTGAACTGTGCTTTTATATAACTGTTATAAATAAGGGTCATTAAATAAGTATGTACCCAAAGATTTACCCCTTCCCTACATAAACCAAACCCAGGCATATGGCTGATATCAACCCCGATACATATCTGCGTACTTTTTTGAGTGATCCCCTATTTAACAGTACTATAAACCAGTATATATATACGCACGTGAAATCAATGCTCACGGGTAGAAAACATACATAAATACAGTATTAAATTTAATTTAACAAATCCAGCAAGCAGATATTGGCATTAGCGCTGTGACATTAAACTACCCGCGCTCGCAGGCTGTGGACTATACCTATCCCTTTAACATCGATTCGCTTACATTTCTATCGCCGAGACTTAGAAATAAATATTTTTATAATTTATTTGAAATTTTCGATATTTATATCTGGGTCTCAATATTTGTGTCAATGATTTCAATGACACTACTATTAAACATAATTAACGACTGTACTTTTATATAACTGTTATAAATAAGGGTCATTAAACAAGTATGTACCCAAAAATGTACCCCTTCCCTACATAATTCGAACCCAGGCATATGGCTGATATCAACCCCGATACATACTGGTATGTACGTACTTTTTGGTTGAGTGATCCCCTATTTAACAGTATTATATACGCACGTGAAAGCAATGCTCAGGGGTAGAAAACATAAATACAGTATTAAATTTAATTTAACAAATCCTAGCAAGCAGATAGTGGCATTAGCGCTGTGTCATTAGACTACCCGCGCTCGCAGGCTGTGGACTATACCTATCCCTTTAACATCGAATCGCTTACGTTTCTATCGCCGAGACTTAGAAATAAATATTTTTATAATTTATTTGAAATTTTCGATATTTATATCTGGGTCTCAATATTTGTGTCAATGATTTCAATGACACTACTATTAAACATAATTAACGCCGAAAATAAATCTGGAAATAAAGATTCATTTTTATGGACACTGACATCGATACTATTGGAGCAGCCATATAGTCCAGGTCATTTAAAAGGGTTTATCATTAAAATGCAATTAGCCNAAAGGGTTTATCATTAAAATGCAATTAGCCATCTGGATGTTTGCCGCTATTATCATATCATCAAGCTATGGGGGCTGTATATTTTCCCTTATAACCTACCCACATGATAATAACATTGAAACTATGGATGACCTAGCTAGCGCAATTCAAAATAACAAAATAAAATTAATTCAATACAGTAGCTCCTATCTGGCGGCATATTTTAATGTATGTAACCTAAAATTACTTGCTTTATAAATTATGCTTGTTAACTAATTCCCGGCAAAATAAGATTGATTTTTTAAAATAAACTTTTAGAATAAGCAAAGTGATATATACAAAAAATTTGGATCCAAAATTGAAATAGTAAACTCGGATTATATGGATTTCTTGAAAAATTCATCGGAAAAATACACTGCATTTGAAGGACGAAAATATCTAGGATTTCAGGTGAAAAGCTCCGGAATTACAGATTATTATATACCACCCGTTCAAAAGGACAACACCTTTTCGCTGACAATGGAGTCCATTGTTGTGCGAAAAAATTTTGTTTACAAAAATCAATTCAACAAACTGTAAGCGTATTTGTCACATAAATTATTAAAAGGATCACGATACAAAATTGTGAGCTTAAGTTAGTACAATTAATACTTATAATATTATAATCTTATAGTGGATTAACTTACAGGTTTAAATAATTTCCATGTTTTTTACTGTGATCCTTTATAAAATAATTTTTTAATTTTAATGATTTTAAAATAATTGTATTAACTTACTGTATTTGCATAGACTATCATTGTTAAATAATGGCGGTTTGATACAGCACTATTTTAATAAATACTATGACCAAGGTAGTAGTACTGTGCAACGGGAACGGCAATGGAGTGGTTTATGTTTATGTAAATTCACCACAATATTTATAATTTATATGTTGAGTAGTATTATGGCGTTTATTGGGATTGTATTTGAATTAATTTTTTGCTTTGTTTTAAAAATACAATTTTTATTAATTTTAAGAGCAGTGTGACCAGATCGAAAATCGAAAATACTTGTATTTTTCAATAAATTCTTCTAAAAATACTTGACAAATACTTGACAAGTTTGTTTTGCAAAATACAATTAAACTATGTTTTTATAATAGTAGTAACACTATTTAATATGGCAATAACTTAGAATTATGCTCAAATAAGTTATTAAAAATGTTTTAAGTTAAAAAACTAAACTTATGAAATTAAACTTAATAATTTAACTAATTGGGAAAATATTCCTTTTAAAATTGTCTTAGCTTTCTAAAATTAAGTGCCATTTTCCTAATTTAGAATTTATCAATAATTGGTTCTTTATTTTTAGCACCAATACTTGTCAAATTAATTACAACTATTAATCTGGACAATGGAGATTATTTATCTGTACTTTATTATTATCTTAATAGAACTATCAACAAACTGAAAAAAATAAACAGATGCTCATGATATCATATGTTTTTCAAGTTACTTATAAAACTTAATATTTAATATAAGAATACTACAATATTATGTCATTTTGTTATTTAGACGCGATTTTACATAATTTCATTAATAATTTATGTAAAATAAAATACTTGACATTATAATGTCAAGTATTACCCCTTGCCTTGTCACTTACAAACACCCCAAATACTTGAATGTCAAGTCAAATACTTGGTATCTGGTCACTCTGTTTAAGAGTGTTTTATAATTTTAACAAACATTAACTT
>CAJPVJ010002577.1:0-12740 GCA_905397405.1 Oppiella nova
ATACTTTCCAATCACAACACCATTAATACACTCAACACTTATCACTATTTCCACTGTTTTTGGCCTAAATGTCAGTATAAAACTCGAATTAAATGTAATTTAACTGATCATCAATCAATACATTTAAATTTTAACAAGTTTAAATGTGAACTTAATAATTGCTCGAAAGTTTTTAAAACAAAATCACATTTAATTTCTCACAAAAATAACATTCGTTTAAACGTGAGATATGTATGCGATTGGAGTGAATGTCGCAAACAGTTTACACGACAATCATATTTACTTCGACACAAAAGTGTAGTTCATTTAAATAAAGAGATATTCAAATGTAATGAACAGTATTGTGATAAAAGTTTTGCTCATAAATCAGTTCTCAATAGCCATCGGAAATCAATTCATTTCAAGTGAAATACAATAACTTTAAATTATTGTTAATAAAACAAGAATATTGCTAGTTATTGCTAATATTGCAAGTAGAATATTGTTAATAAATTATTGTTCATTAAGAATTATCAATTATTTTTTTAAGTTTATTACTTTCAATAAATTTAATTTTAATATTTTATAAATTAAATGTTTATGACTATATGCTCAATGATTAGCAATTGTAAATAAATCTCATTTTTGCAATGCATAATTGTCAAAGTTATAACTATAAATTATATTAAATATTTTAAAAGTAAACATAATTATTAAGTTAAATAAATTGAATCTTATATTTTTATAGTGATTAAAAATTTTGTAACAAAAATTGTAATTATTTATAATTAATTTTCTAAACCGCCATATGTTTAACTAAAATTTATTTTGTTTTACAAACACAAAAGTGCATGTTAATTTTAAAATAATGTCTATATTTACAGCAATTATATATTTGTATTGTAAGTAAAATTATATTTAGCATGTTAAATTACTGAATTTCATTCAATTTTATTTATATAACTTTTATATATTGTCCTAAATTAGCCCTGTATCTAATTGGTGTAACGGAGTGCCTATTCGATGACCGGTATAGTCTAGATGAGATTGACTACATGATGGCCGGGTATGAGCGCCTCGGGGACCTCACCCGTCCCTTTCCCGACTCGATCGTGGGCCTGGAAAAGGAAATGTGCAGGTACATCTCAAACTAATCTATTGCTTAATAAAAATAACCATATGTCAAAAGTTAATTAAAATTACTAATTAATAATAACTATTATCAATAACGTTAACAAATACCAGCCCCTCAAAGCACCAGCCCATACACCTATTGAACTATATCATGGAGGCCTACCACGACATACCGGAGCTGCAGACTATATACCGGCTGTACTTTCTGGAGATCGTGAGAACGGTGGGCGACGTGTGCGCCACCACTACAGCCAAACTAAACTACTTGAGGTATATGCGAGAGCTAAATGGCCAGGCTAAAGTATTAGCACCGCTCCGGGATCAGTTGATCACCACGCTCACATTAATGTCGCATAATAAAATTAACTCTACCGTGGACATTTCAACTATTTTATGGTAAATTTCATAAAGTACATAGTTTAAATTTATGTATGGTGGCTAACTTTATTGTTAATTATTTTTACCTAGCTACCTGAATCAGTACGTAAAGGCCTCCGAAATGGCACTACCCGTTGAATTGAGAGGCAATATAAACATGTACTTCGAGTCCATACTAAATAGCGAGGTCAATTTTCTCAGCAAGATAACATTGAATGCGAATAAAACTTGCGACTTTATGTCGGCTACCGGCGCTCAATTGGGGGATATTCCTAAGCGACTGTCCCTACACATGACCCTAATCGAGGCAGCTGCAAACATATTTAGAAATGAGCAAGCTAAAAAGTCATAAATATTAAAATAAAATTGCATGAAATGGCTAATTTCAATGTGCATTTAAATAAAAATTTAATATAAAAATAAAGTATTTGTTTTAAAAAATTTTGAAATGCAAGTTTATATCTAAATTATTAATAATAATTAAATTTTATTAAAATAAATTAGTATTGAAAAATATTTTATTAGATAAATAAGTTAGCATAGTTATATATTATGAAATTGTAAAAATATTTTTAAACCTGTACCCATAACTGTGCAAGTAAGTATGACTAAACAAAATTTAAAAACTTTTTAATAATATCAATCTTTTATTTTTCATAGAGTTACCATGCAAATATCATAGCACTTAACAATATAAAATATTAATATACTTTATAAAACTAATTAACATTATTACTTTAAAGTTTACAAAATAAACTAGGTTGAATAGCAAGTATTCACAAGTAGTGACCACGATTACAGTTTTAAATCAACAATATAGTTATATTGGAAATAAACTCAGTATGGAAAGTAAATTTAAATTTATGAAAGTGAGGGGACAGTTATCTATTGGTAACAAATACGGAGCTAAAAGCTGGGAGTACGCCCTCGACTACACTCCCGGAGCAGGCGATCGTATTTTGCTTACCGTTCCCCAATCGGGCACTTATTTGGTTCGCTATATCATACTATGTATATTGAGCAAGGGACAAATCATATACCAAGGACCTAAACACTACAATGGTTACTTTTTGGAAGTATACGGGGAACGGGTATTCGAGGGGAAAGGCTTGCAATGGGAACCAGAAAGTGATAGCACTGGTAGGTTCATCGAGACCCACATGAAGTCCCTGTTGATAAAGTACTCGCCAAAGGCCAGGTATCTAATAGTGATCCGAAACCCAAAGGACGTTGTCGTCTCGTTTTATCACTACCTGACCCGTAAACTGGGAGTGGAAATGGAGTTTCAGGAGTTTTTCAGTCTATGGATATCGGGGGATGGTATCCCTTATGGTGACTACTTTGAAAACGTGCGCCAGTATTGGCAGCACCGGGATGTGCCCAACTGTACGCTACTTATATACGAGCGTATGCTTGAGAACCCGCGGGAAACCGTTGAGACAATCGGCAAGTTTTTGGGTCCAAAATACGTGGAAAGACTGTCAGAGAGATATGTTGGCGACCCTACCGTTGAGAGCACCGGTAGTCAAGGAACTCCTATCCTGTTTGAGGCTATTCTAAAGGCGTCAACATTTAAGGCAATGAGAGATGCGTTTGGTGAAGAGGACCTCCATTTCCGGAAGGGTATTATAGGGGACTGGAAGTCGATTATGACTAGAGATCAGAGCGATTTGATTGACCAGAGGGTTCGGGAGGTGTGGGCGGGTATGAAGTTGGAGACCCTTTGGGAACGGGAGATGAAGTGGTAATTGTGACTAACTTATGGCAAACTGTTTATTGCCTAATACACAGTTTTCAAATTATTAAGTTATATTAATTTTTAAAATATTTAATCAAGTATATTTATAACTATGTGTTAATTTTTTAAAATTTAACTGTTTAAACCATATTAATATTAATATGAATACAATTTCCAATAATTTTGTTACCGGTAATAATTTTTAAACATTAGATAAATGATGTATTAAATAATGAATAATTTAATAAAATTCATTAATGTAACATCAAAATATAGTTGCATATTGATTGACCTATCAGGTAAGTATTGGCTAAACTAATAAAAATTAACAAAAATGTCATTTTTCTCACTAATTCTACAGGGATGACAAAAAATGGCAGTGCTACTTTGATTTTAATTTATTTTAATACCGTCTTGTTTATTTCACCCATTTATTCACTAAATTATAGCCGAATAGTTAGGGTTTTGTTTGGTATATGATTTGTCCATGTAAGTATTAACCAAAATTTTTATACAAAAGGTATAATTTTAAACATGCAATATTTTTCGTACTTTTTATGAAATTCATAGTTATATGTTCCGAAGTTGAGATTTATTACAAACTGTAATTCAATATTTTCAATAAAAGTATTTGATTTTGAATTAATATTCATTTATAGTGAATAAAATTATTTTTATAAAATAACAGTTTCGAAAATATTTTTAGTAAAACATTGAATTACAGTTTATAATAAATCTCAACTTGTGAACATATAAGTATGAATTTCATAAAAGTACGAAAAATAATGCATATTTAAAATTATACCTTTTGTATAAAATTTTGGTTAATACTGACATGGACAAATCATATACCAAACAAAACCCTAACTATTCGGCTATAATTTAGTGAATAAATGGGTGAAATACACAAGACGGTATTAAAATAAATTAAAATCAAAGTAGCACTGCCATTTTTTGTCATCCCTGTAGTACTACCATTTAGTAACATTCATAATTTGTAATATAATATTCATTCATCAAAAACAGATAGCCATCTTAGGATGCATTATACAATAATTGACTAATCTCTTTGTTTTGTGAAATAATTTTGATTTCAATGTTAGATTCACTTTATAATAATAGTAGGTAATAATTTATACATTATCGCTTATGCTCTTTAAAAATTGAAGGTAATATCCAATTTTACTATTATTTTGTGACATTTTACACAACTCAGAGCGGAAAATAACACTAAATATTGTTAAATGTGTCCACAGCATAGAGATATACACAGCATAGAAGTTGACAACAGGGAAAGTTTTTAACATTACAGGTATAGGGAATCTGCCAAAAAATCAGTATTAGTTCACACCATAGAGGGATACACAACAGAGAGATTGACAACTCAGAGCTTCGACAGTATTGCTATTAATAAAAGTCTTATAATCAGTGTGTTTGTAGAAATTCTTGCTGAAAGTAGGTGACCCTCTCGATGGACATGTAGGACGGGTAGTATATTGTGAACGCCGGTAAAGACTCGTCTTGTAGGCGACCCAACCGTACACTCACTACAATCTAAAGTTTTCATTAGACTGACAAGTTTTTTAAACACCTATTCAATTGCATAAACAATTTAATAATACTATACATGTATTATAAGTGGAAATTAATGTGTTTATCAAAATCTTGTGTTTTATTCCTATAATTAATGTCTTTATAATTATTTTTAATTACTTTTATAAATGTTTACACTCTTAAAGAATAATTATTATGAATATTAATAACATTACCATGGAAACTTTATAATATAATAATTTATTTATTATGAGTACAAACGTGCAAAATATTCACTTTGATTAACAATTAAGTGTATATTAATTAAATATAAAGATAAATAAATTTTATCTGTTTATATAAACAGATATTTGGAAACAATAGTTGGAAATAGTTTTGTATTTATTTAGCCTGTATTATAAAAATTATTAACTTTTATTCAATAACTAAACATTGATTTTCAATGGCCTTATAGTTGGGAATTGAAAGGCAATTAATATTTTGAATAATAATAATGTTTATTATGAAGGACTCGGATAACCCTATTGTCGCATAAAATAGTTATATTTAGTATTCATTTGTTTGCGGTTTTAAATGAAAAACTATTTTTTTATAAACTAATCTAAAATCAAATACAACTGTAATAACTTTAAAATGATTATTAATAAGTTTTTAACACTAAATATAATCCCGGTGCTCATACTGTATATTCCGGTATCTGACCCTCACTTATACAGTACTTATGATAATCAACTGATTAATTGCTATAATGTTTGCAAACCCTTCAACAAATGATAATCAATACAAAAGTGCCAAACAATACATTAATAAACACATAAAAAACTTCTTACACACAAAGTGTATGATTGATAATTGCATATGAAATCTGAAAACAATATAATATATTATAAATTAATTAATTCCTAAGTTATTGGCAATGATAGCGACAAAAACAAGTATATATACAATAATTTTCTCGACTCACTATTGATGTGAATATTAAATATAATGTATTTTAGCGAATAAATAGCCAAAACATAGTGCAATAAATTGTCAAATCATTGTAAATCAAATCCAATGGCTTTCATATCGTCATCGCCTTAACAACAAGTGATGATAAAAACTTTCGCCAATAATAGGTATTTCATATCATAGACTAGATCTGTATGTGTGTTGTGTAACACTCCTGTTATTACCTGTATTTCAGTCAACATATATACGACAGGTATAGCTAAGTAATACATACCGAGTAGACAATCGCTGTATAAAAACATGTATTCCTCATAACAATAGACAAAAAAGCGACAAAAATATAACAATTTTTTTCTGTTAACTCATCCAAAAACTCATATAATAATAGTATTTTGTATAACAAATATATATTAAACTCAGAAATGGCTGTTAGTTGCGGTGGATCTGTGATTAAAATTGTATTATTTGTGTTCAACTTCATCTGGGTGGTAAGTATTGGCAAAAAGTTTTTTATATAAATAAAATATTCTTAAATTTCATATAAAATAAATACTTTTAATAAAACGTTTTAAGCTCAGATTCTGTGAATATATTAGTTGTCAAAAATGACAGGTTATTACAATTGTTTCAAAAATACTGCGATTTATAATAAGAGACATAACTGTATAGAAGTTATTAGGAAATAAATATTAACTCAATGGACAGATATCTCAGAAATATTTGATAAAAATGTTTGTGTTTATAATATTTTATATAAGAAAAATCAATTGTGTTAACAGTTATAGCAATGCAACAGATATTGTTGTTTAGCAACTGATATGTGAAAGTGATTTATACAATACTAGTATACAGTAGCGTACAGTACTGTACAGTACGGCATACATTACATTAAAACAAAACACATATAAATTATTTAATAATTAATTTTAATGACAATAATATACGATAGTTATGTGGGGCGGCGATCATATACCTGGGCGTTCGGGTTATCCTAAAATACACACCCGATGTGACTGATGTGGTGAAAGAGACCCCGGCGTTTGTACCCATTTTTTTATACACAATAAATACCGTAATTTAAAACAAAAAATTTTTTTCCAAAAAACACATTTAATAAGCTTTAATGATATTAACCATAGCTTATCTAATTAAATACACTGTATATTAGCTAACTATTTACAAACAAAAACAATTTTTTGTTTTTCATAAAAGTGTTAATCTAAAAAACATTAATTATAAACTTGGTACAAATTGTAATCAATAGGTATTCAGCGATAGTGCTGTTAGTGGCGGGAGGGCTCATACTAGTGGTCAGCTTTTTAGGCTGTTGTGGTGCTATCCGTGAGAGCTATTGTATGCTTAACACCGTATGTATTCCACAATATTCTTGATATTCATATATCACTACAATATATCATTCATACCATTAATTCACACACCAATGGACAGTACGGCGGACTCGTATTCCTATGTCTGGCAGCACAGGGTGTCGGCGCTTATATGGCCACCAAATACAACCACGATGTTTGTTACTTGATAATATACTTGTACGGAAATGACTCTGATGACATTCTCAATGAAATAGTTTGAGTAATATGTGAACAAAGGCATTAAGTCAGCACTGAATGCCTACAAATGGGAGTTAGCCGAGGATGAGGCGGCCAATCGTGCCATCAATGAGTTCCAGAAGCAGTTGCAGTGCTGTGGAGGCAATGATAGATAGGACTGGAACGGGGTTTATGGCAAACCAGAGGGTCAGTCATATTAGTTAGCTAGTTCATATTTGGCATCAATGTATATGTTGTGTGTTTTAGGACTATTCCCGGGGTCATGTTGCAAGGATAATGCTAGTAAAGTGGATGGCAGGTGCATTGAAAGCAATACCTGGGTATAATTTGTTTCATTTACATTTTATTGACAGTTATAATTAGTTTACAAAACTTTTTATCCGCAATTAATATCAGGATAAGGGCTGCACTAAAGCCCTAATCGACTACATGAAGCTATATCTCGGAAGTTTAGGTGAGACTCATATCATAATACTGTAATAATCATACATTTCTAGTCATAAATACGTGTAAAATGAGTGAAAATTGTGTGATTTGTATGAATGAGATGTCATTTCATATTTATTGTACGCTATGTTTTTGTAGGCTATATAGCCATCGGTGTGGCTGTGGTGGAGATCCTGATCGTCATATCTGCCTGTTGTCTGTCCCGTGAGATCAACAATAAATACGCCACGTATTCCAACCCCAAGGCCCGGGCCTAAAGCACCGGTATGAAGACTAACCACAAGTTCAATAATGGCGGGGAATTGAGGGGTACTGTCGGCGGCGAGTACTACCAGTCGTGGGCCAACCATTTTGTGAAGTAATTTATGCATTAAACACATGAAACCACTTATCCCTTGAGTTTACCGCAGATTTCTAGACGCATACAAATCGCATGACATAAACCTATGGGGAGTGACCGACGAGAATGAGTCCACACGAGGGACTCCATCCAAGGGCTGCAACTGTCTGAACCTAACCGGCCTATTGAACAGAATTTTGTGAAACTCAATTTAGGGCCAACCCTTGCGAAGGCCGGGTATGGGAAAGATAAACTTAATCTAATGGTATTCGACGACAACCTCAGCGTTTGTCCAGAAGCTCGTACCGCCTATACTAGTGGACAGGGAGGCAGCGAAATACGTGTCGGACATCGCATATCACTATTGCGGTGGATATCCGGACGGATTTCCGACGGAAATACAGCACAACTATACCGATAGATATGTTTCTATTAAGCTCTGAGGTCTGTCCTCTCGAGGGACCGGATTTAGGGCTGTGGAGTGTCAGTGAACACTATGTAAAGGAAATCATTAGGGTATATGTGTGCTTGATACAATCTATATAAATAAACGATCTAGGTGATTAGTTATGTATAATTTATGTAGACTTTGAATACTTTTCTCTATTCTACAGAATATTCCCTCAAAAATCCCGTAATATTCCCGAGAGTCTGAGGAGCATTTTAAAATCACATAAACAGTGGTATTGTTTGTGAGGTCCTATCGCTAATCTTCAAGTGTTTCATGAGTTTTATCTAATTATAAAAGTAGTTATTTTCTATTGGAAAGCATTGTGTCTATGAATGTGTCGGTTATCTTAGATGTGGTGTTCCTCTTCATACATATAAAACCCTTTTGTCAGTCAATCAATCGTTTCATTAAATTCTCATTAAATGTTAAAAGTGGTCGCTTTTCACGTCAAATGGCATTTATATAGGAATGGAAACTATTAATTAAGTTTTCAGATTAACTTTGTATAAAAACAAAATTCAGACAAATTAACAAGTCATATGTCATATGACCATTTCTTTTAATATAAGTTTTTAATATTTTATGATTTAATCAATTGTAAAGTCATATAATGTATGATGTATAATGTAAAACGAAGTGGCATTCATTTGACAATAAAAACAACAGATTGTGTTAGTTTTGATTAATTGTTTTATATTTATTACTCAAGATATCATTGAATTGCCGAAAGAAGACATAAAAGGAGCGCCAATTGCCACCATTTCCTCAATAATTGAGCTCATTATGGATGAGCCAGACCAACTTAAAGTAAGTTATTGCTACTTTTTTGTCACTAATTGTCATATAATAATTGCTTTTCATTTCGCAAATATTTGCAATACTTTTAATGCTTTTAAATCAAGTTAAACTTACAATTTTATTCAAGTTCATTATCACTGATATTATGTAATACATTTTATAATCAATAATTTAATTCATAATTGTAAATACCATCTAGAATGTTTTTAAAATTTTGTTTTCACTATATCTAATTTTTATATAGATCAGTTATACAAACTTTGACAGTTCTAATAAGTACCTAATTCTTATTACTGGTTCTTATTAAGTACCAATAACTTTATTATCTCAGTTTATTGCAATGATTTTACTTAAAACAACATTCAGATAATTGGCTTACCATTACACGAATATAATGCAATACTATGTTAAAAATGTCAATTAACTAAAATGATTGATGTAATCTTGAACAGTGTCTGTTTGTGAACACATTAAACTCGTCAGACAAATGTGATTTTACACAAAGTATCGATGATTGTGGGTATGAATGATGGTATGATTTATGATTTCACACATTTGGTGTATTGTGATGTCGGCGATGAATACCGGGCCGCCTCTCTCTTCGTACTCTTTGCCGTCTTATTATTCCTCTTCCTAGCGATGGGTATAGTGGCCGACGAGTTGTGTCTCAATCATATGTCAAATTATTATTTCCAACAGTTTATGCCCGGCTTTACTCACGATATCCAAAACACTACGATTGCCCAGTAACATTGCCGTAAGACTTATTAAATGCAAAATAATTTGAATGTATTTTAAGCATATATTTGTGAACAGGGTGTTACATTGTTGGCCTTTGGAAATGGAGCCCCGGATATATTCTCGGCCATCAGTGGTCAAGATAAACCGCAGCTTATATTCTCCGGTCTTTTCGGTATACAATTTTATAATTTAAAAGTTATAAACTTATCAAATGATAAACTACTATTTTAGGGGCCGGAATATTTGTGACCACTGTAGTGGTCGGTAGTGTACTACTGACCGGTCAGTTTCAAGTAATGCAACGGCCATTAATGCGTGATATTGCATTTTATGTGGGTGCCACTTTTATGGTCTGGTTTATCATATGGAGGACTAGGATTTATCTCAACAATGCAATCGGTGTATGACTATGTGATGTCGGCGATGAATACCGGGCCGCCTCTCTCTTCGTACTCTTTGCCGTCTTATTATTCCTCTTCCTAGCGATGGGTATAGTGGCCGACGAGTTGTGTCTCAATCATATGTCAAATTATTATTAGGCATCAATTCTGTCGCTTTTTTCCAACAGTTTATGCCCGGCTTTACTCACGATATCCAAAACACTACGATTGCCCATAACATTGCCGTAAGACTTATTAAATGCAAAATAATTTGAATGTATTTTAAGCATATATTTGTGAACAGAGTGTTACATTGTTGGCCTTTGGAAATGGAGCCCCGGATATATTCTCGGCCATCAGTGGTCAAGATAAACCGCAGCTTATATTCTCCGGTCTTTTCGGTATAAAATTTTATAATTTAAAAGTTATAAACTTATCAAATGATAAACTACTATTTTAGGGGCCGGAATATTTGTGACCACTGTAGTGGTCGGTAGTGTACTACTGACCGTCAGTTTCAAGTAATGCAACGGCCATTAATGCGTGATATTGCATTTTATGTGGGTGCCACTTTTATGGTCTGGTTTATCATATGGAGGACTAGGATTTATCTCAACAATGCAATCGGTGTATGACTTTTACACACTTCTCATCTGATTGTCATTTATTATATCATAATTATATCACAAAATAACAGTGAATGCCATCAATTAATTATTGCTTTCATAACAATTTTTATTAAATAATTAAATTTGATTGTTTATTGTGTTTGTTTGCCTAATCTTAGCGTTGGTGGCCGTATATGTGTGTTATATCGGAGTCGTGAAAATGCCATCAATTAATTATTGCTTTCATAAAAATTTGTATTAGATAATTAAATTTTATTGTTTATTGTGTTTGTTTGCCTAATCTTAGCGTTGGTTGCCGTATATGTGTGTTATATCGGAGTCGTGATAATCGGGCGATACTTTTATTTGAAGACCAAGAAAGCCAAAGAAGTGCACAAAAGTGAGACATCGTCTGTGGATTCAACGGATGTCATGTCATTTCGGACAGTATTCATAAGAATAGTAAGAGTAGTCCCGATCCCGAAGATTTTGGTGCAAATATAACCTTTAAGAGTAGGAGCAATAACTATTTGACGACAAAACGGCAAACATCGCGGTCACTGAGCGAGGAACAGGATATTGTCTTAACCCGTAAGTCAAGAAAAAAATTTCCATTTAATTTTGTTGTTTAAAGCAAATAATTAGATAAGAATTTCACCTAATAATTAAATATAGAGAGTATTAAAATGAACTGATTCTTGAATGCAATTTATTGCTTAAAATACAATAAAAATGCAATTTAGGTATAATTAGACATAATTGCGATGATTATAATGAAAATCACGCTTCGTTTCAGTGAACATAATTAAGACTATAATTAAGTGAATAATTAGTAATTATTAATTACTATGAATTACAGTGATTCACATCGCGTGAAAGTTTTCCACAGTTTGTCTAACTTGTAACTAATAATGAAAACTTTGTTTTAATTAGTTATTAAGTAATTGCTAGTAGCCGTTACTCTTATTATAAAACCATTAATTTAGTTATAAACATTACTTAAACATTTATTGACACTTGTTTAGAACATAACAATAAAATAATAGTTTAAAAGTTAGACAATTCTTATCATATGACACAGACCTTTAACTCCAGGGCTAAACGATTTTTGTTAAGATTTGATATAAAATTTTAATTTTATTCATATAAAAAACAATTACATTTCGCACTTTGATCCTGATAATTTGAGCAATACATTTTATTTCAACTTATTATTTTACCGGTAAGAGAAAGGTTTATTGCGTACCAGTTAACCCTAACCCCTATATCCTAATAGTTAAAATTCTTTAAGTAAACACTTTGTATCAGAGTATCTATAATATTGATAGCAATCTCAACGATTTATTAATACAAAAGTAAATATATCATTAATATTGCTCTAAAATGGTTTGATGCATGGGTTTCTTGGATCGAGTTGTGATTTATCTAAAATTGTCAAGAACACATCAATGAATGTATTTCAAAAGCTATTTCTAAGAAGTATCTATAATATAAAACAATTGAAACACAATGTCGGAAGATGACCGACTATGGCCAGAATTTATTGAAATTTTAAACTTTAACTAACCTTTCAATATAATATTGAAATATCTAATATTTATTTTTCTAACTTTAACCCCTAATGAGCTAGAGTGATTTTTATTCTCGAATTTCAAAATTAAATTCCTGGATAA
>CAJPVJ010002578.1:0-12740 GCA_905397405.1 Oppiella nova
GTGCAAACTTCACTCCGTTCAATCGTTGGTGAAATGGATCTAGATGATGCATTGTCATCACGTGATCATATCAAAGCAAAATTAAAAGCAGCGATCTCTGATGATATCTCAGACTGGGGGATCACACTAAAAACTGTGGAAATTCAAGATATTCAACCATCGCACACGATGCAATCAGCGATGGAAGCCCAAGCTGCTGCAGAACGTCAACGTCGTGCAACAGTGACCAAGGCAGATGGTGAAAAACAAGCGGCGATTTTAGAAGCAGATGGACGTTTAGAAGCCTCTCGCCGTGATGCGGAAGCTCAGGTTGTATTGGCTGAATCTTCACAGCGTGCCATTGAAATGGTGACCTCTGCTGTAGGTGATAAAGAAATCCCTGTTGCCTACTTACTCGGTGAGCAATATGTCAAAGCAATGCAAGACATGGCCAAATCGAATAATGCCAAAACTGTTGTACTCCCAGCAGATATTATGAATACTATTCGTGGTGTGATGGGTAGAAACTAATTTAGCGCGGTAAAAATCGTTAAAAAATAGGCAGCCGATGGGTTGCCTATTTTTTAACGTGAAAAATGTCGCTTAAGTTTTAAGGTTGAACAATTGATCCATATTTTTTCGTTATCTATAGTTAAATTTCGCGTTACTTAAAATCCTCTCTTTGCATCTGCATTCGAGATTTAAAGATCGATATTAAAATGAAATTACATAAAATACAGATAGATGAAGACTTTGAAGATGATGGGCTTTGCTCTATTACGTTTTGGTTCGAGGATGGCCCGAGATATATAACCCTATGTCGGGATGAACTAGCGTGTCCAAGCAGTATTTACATTGAGTATACTGATCAAATATATGGATTTGAAACCAGAGACATCGAATATTCATTTGAGAACGGACGATTAACCCTAAAGCTGTTGGTTAATTCGTTCAGATGGAATAATTCCAGTGATGTTGAAATTTATATCCCTAAGGCAGAAATTGACTCAGTGACATCCATCATGGAAAAAATATTTGATCTCAATTAAATTAGCTTTTTCTTGCCAACAAAAATTGCGAAATTTGATTCAATTCCTGTGCATCCTCGCCAAAATACGCTAAAGCTTTAAATGCTTGGTCATGTAATTGTTGCGCATAAATTTTGGCATTTTCTAAGCCCATTAAGGCAGGATAGGTCGACTTATCTACTTGTTGATCTTTGCCTGCAGTTTTGCCCAAAGATTCAGTATCAGACACCACATCTAAAATATCATCTTGTACTTGAAATGCTAAACCAATCGCTTGACCATATTGACGCAATTGTGGAATGGCTTGATCTGTACCTGAAAAAATTGTCACAGCAGACAGCATAATTGCAGCTTGGATTAAAGCCCCTGTTTTATTGCGATGGATATTTTCTAACTGTGCTTGATCAACATGTTTGCCTTCAGCCTGTAAATCCAAAACCTGACCACATACCATTTTTGAACTTGCTGTGGCTAAGATTTGCATTTGTTTAAGAATAATGCCCTGTTCAACAGCTTGACCTTGATCAAATAGACGGCTTCCTAATACCTCAAATGCCATCGATTGCAAAATATCACCAGCTAATAGCGCTGTATCTTCACCAAAAGCCACATGACAAGTTGGCTGTCCGCGACGTAACAAGTCATTGTCCATACATGGCAAGTCATCATGTGCCAATGAATAGCAATGAATAAACTCAATCGCAACCGCAGCTCTACGCACGGCTGCAAAATTCGGATTATTTTGTTGTAAATGTGCAGTTGCATAACTTAAAGCCGGTCTAACTCGTTTTCCACCTAACATCACCGTATGATGCACTGCAGATTTTAATGGTTCTGGCAATGAAAAAGCATCTAAAGCAGCTTGTAAATCTTGCTGAATTTGCACTTGCGCTCGTTTTAAAATTTCTGCATTAACATTGGGAATAGAAGTCACATCTGCCTCGGTTTGTACGAATCGCTAAAACTAAAATCAGTAGTTTTAGATACATTGGTAAATTGGGTGAGTCAGAACATTCTACTATGAGTCACTATAATTCTCATCCTTTAATTCCAATCCAATCATTTGAATAAGTGCAAGGCATCTATATTTCATTTTTTAATAAAAACAGTGAGTTTCGGCCTTTTTCTTTGGCAGAACGTACTGCAAACTCTAATTTTTGTAAGACATCCACCTCAGTTGGCTGATTGTGTGGATCTAAATGATAGATTCCGATAGAAGCAGTAAGATATTCATTATTACTACCAAACAATATCTTTTCATTGGTGACTGCAAATTTAAGCCGTTCTGCAAGTGTCACCACTGCCCACTCAGTAAGATGTTCAATCACAATAACAAAACTTGCTGAATTTAAACGAAAAATTTCAGCTTCTTCAGTTTGCGCAATCGCTTCATTTAATACAGAACCGAGTTGTATTAAGACCTCATCACCTGCAGTATAGCTATTGAGTTGATTAAATCGCTTAAAGTTATCTAAATCAATTTTAAGAAATGACAAATGCGAGTCACAACTGTTTTGCCAGATTTTATTTAAATAATGCTCAAAAGCAAAAGCGTTCTGTAAACCTGTGACAAAATCTAAATAGAGATGGTCGTGCAATTTTTTATTATTTTGCAAAAGTACATTTTCACGGCGCTTCAAACGCGTTATATCTGAGCAAACAACTACAACTGTTTCAATCTCATCATATTGGTTACGTATTGCTTTAAAATATGAAAGATAAAATTTTCCTTTGACATAAAATTCTTGCTCAAAATAATTTTTATTTTTTGAGAAATAACGCATTGCTTCAGTGAAATGAGCATAAACAACGGTCGAAAATGTATTGAGTAACTTATCAAACAAGTAAAGCGCGTCACTTTCATAAATATCAGCAAATTTTTGATTTACCCCTAAAAACCGCGCTTCCTGATCAAATAAAGCGATGGGTAAAGGAATTTGTGAAATAAAAGAAACCAGATGCAATTTGTCAATATCTTTTAAATATTCAAAAACTTTGATGTCTTCAAGGCTATCTCGTAGTTTTTTAGACTCTTGTTCCATACGCCACCTCGAAGCCAATAAATTTTTAATCTATTGAAATCAGCATTTAATGTATTAATTTTTTACAACAGCAAATCATCAGAATTGCTATCACATAAAGTAAGTATGATAAAATACTGTAACTATTTTGCCATACACAATACAAAATTAGTACTTTTATTGATATAAATCACAAAAAAATAAACCTTGCGAATGCAAGGTTATTAAAATTTCAACGATCAAATCTCTCAAATGCTATTTGAAAGCACATCAAAAAGATTAAAAACTATCTGCTGGCACTCTAACCCAGCCCTCCATCAATACACGCGCACTACGACTCATGATGGCTTTCTTAACAACCCATTGTCCTTTTTCATTTAAAGCTTGTGCACCCACGCGAAGTGTTCCAGATGGATGACCAAAGCGTACCGCCTCACGTTCACCACCTCCAGCAGCCAAATTCACCAAGGTATTTGGAATTGCTGCCGCTGTACCAATCGCGACCGCAGCTGTTCCCATCATGGCATGATGTAATTTACCCATCGATAACGCGCGCACCAATAAATCTGTATCGGTTTCACCCACCTGTTTACCACTAGACGCGGTATAGCTTTTAGGTTGCGATACAAATGCCACTTTCGGAGTATGTTGACGATTAACCGCTTCACTAATGTCTTGGATTAAACCCATTTTTACCGCACCATAAGCACGGATTTTTTCAAAACGCGCTAATGCAGCTATATCACTGTTGATATCGTCTTGTAATTCAGTTCCGTTGTATCCAATCTCTTCGGCATTTAAGAAAATTGTAGGAATACCAGCATTGATCAAAGTTGCTTGAAATGTACCAATTTCAGGAACCTCTAAGCTGTCTACAACATTTCCTGTTGGGAACATTGCTCCACCATCTTCCCCGTCATCGGCAGGATCTAAAAATTCAATTTGAACTTCTGCTGCTGGAAAAGTGACACCATCCAATTCAAAATCACCAGTTTCTTGAACTTGTCCCTGAGTAATAGGCACATGGGCAATAATTGTTTTATGAATATTGGCTTGCCAAATACGAACTGTACAAATACCATTTTCTGGAATCCGATCAGCTGCAACCAAACCATTACTGATTGCAAATGAACCGACAGCAGCTGTTAAATTACCGCAGTTGCCGCTCCAATCTACAAATGCTTTATCGATAGACACTTGCCCAAACAGATAGTCAACATCATGATTTGGTTGTGAACTCTTGGCTAAAATAACTGTTTTACTGGTACTTGAAGTCGCCCCGCCCATCCCATCAATCTGTTTTCCATACGGATCTGGACTACCAATCACACGGAGTAATAACTGATCACGTGATTGCCCCGCTATTTGTGCACGTTCAGGCAAATCATCGAGTTTAAAGAAGACACCTTTACTGGTACCACCACGCATATAGGTTGCTGGGATTTTGATTTGTGGTGCAGCGCTCATTTTATCGTATTCCTTTCAATTCTCTTTGTTGTCTAAAATAATGAATCTTCATTCAGTTTTATACTACCCTTTTTTTGAGTAAAATACTGACGGATTGACTTAAGTATTAAATAAATCTTGTCATAAAGCTTAAATATTAAACAGATTCAGTTTGCTTTGAAAATTTAAAATTAATCTTATTTCATTGAAAATGAATAAAAAAATTAAATATATTATTTTTTGACTTCACAGTTCCTTTCCATACATCTATCGCATACTAGGCTAAAAGTAACCAATCTATTACAATAATTAAATTCGCATAAATAGAGTTGTACACATTGAGCAACGAGTCTACACAATTACAGCGTGGGCTTAAGAATCGTCATATCCAATTGATTGCCATGGGCGGTGCAATTGGTACAGGATTATTCTTAGGTTCAGCACATGTGATCGAAAAAGCTGGGCCATCCATTATTTTGGGTTATGCCATTGGTGGTTTGATCGTTTTTTTAATTATGCGTCAGCTTGGGGAAATGATAGTACATGAACCCGTAGCTGGTTCTTTTAGCCATTTTGCCAATAAATATTGGGGTAAATTTCCTGGTTTTTTAACTGGTTGGAACTATTGGATGTTGTACATCCTAGTTGCAATGACAGAATTAACTGCGGTCGGCAAATACATCAATTATTGGTGGCCTGAAATTCCAAACTGGGTGTCTGTACTGTTTTTCTTCGTTGTGATTACACTGGTCAACCTAGGAAATGTGAAGTTTTACGGTGAATCCGAATTTTGGTTATCCATCATTAAAGTCACTGCTATTGTTGCAATGATTGTATTTGGTATTTATTTGGTTCTGACCGCAGATGTAAGTTCAGGGATTGCTTTTTCAAACTTATGGTCTCATGGTGGCTTTTTTCCAAATGGATTTGATGGCTTATTTTATATGCTGGCTTTCCTTATGTTTGGTTTTGGCGGTATTGAATTAGTTGGTATGGCTGCGGCTGAAGCCAAAGACCCAGAAAAAACCATTCCTAAAGCGATTAATCAAGTTGTGCCACGTATCCTTATTTTTTACGTAGGTTCGATGATTATTCTGTTGTCTTTGGTGCCTTGGAACCAGTTGAATTTTGGTGGTTTAGATAAAAGTCCATTCGTGATGGTCTTTAGTATGATTGGGATTGCCTGGGCAGCTCATCTGGTTAACTTTATTATCTTAACTGCGGCATTATCTGTTTATAACAGTGGGATGTATGCCAATAGCCGTATGCTTTATGGTTTAGCAAAACAAGGCAATGCACCTAAAATTTTTACCAAAACCAATAAGCATGGTGTACCAATTCCATCTGTATTACTTTCTGCATTTTTAATTTTAGGTTGTGTACCTTTAAATTATTATTTACCAGAAGATGCTTTAAGTCATTTGATGTATGTGGTGGTTGGCGCTTTAGTTTTAAACTGGTTAATGATTACACTCACCCATTTAAAGTTTAAGCGTGCTCTACGTTTGACCAATCAAACCAGCAAGTACCCTGCACTTTGGGCACCTGTTAGTAATTTCGTTGTAATTATTTTTATTGGTATCGTTTTATATATCATGTGGGATCAAGGATTTAAAGAATCCGTGTTGATGATTCCTGTATGGATTACCCTGATGTTAGTCCTGTTTGATATTTTAAATCCAAATGAAATAAAGACTGAAGAAAAATAAATCTAACCCAAAGCTATTATTTCGATAATAGCTTTTTTTTCATATGCATATACGGTAAATTATTTACTTATTGTGCCCTTAGCTTAACTGGATAGAGCAGTTGCCTCCTAAGCGACAGACGTGGGTTCAAGTCCCGCAGGGCGCACCAAATCATTAAACCCACATAAACCCTGTATGGGCAACATGGAATCGTGGACAGCCAATAACTAAGATTCAACTGACCACACGCTTAAAACAATTTGGCGTTAAATCCAAAGACGTACGCATAGGGACAGAAGTAAAAAAAGGCTTTGATATTAATCAATTTAAAGACGCTTTTAAGCGCTATTTACCGTTACCCCCTATTCAAAACGCTACAACGCTACAACCTATATGTAGCAAGGATTACAGCCCAAATCAAAGCGCAACACAGCATGAGAGTGTAGCGAGTAAAAAACCGCTAAAACCTATACACAGCAATACTTGTAGCGTTGTAGCGAGTCAAAACCCATTAGTAGAGCGCAACACACAAGAGGAGGAAGAAACGCCGTTAAAAAAACAGGTAAAGGTTAAGCAATCATCACCTGAAAAAGTTGTAGATACTCAAACAATAGATATGTTCGAGGGTGGGCTATGAATATGCAAAAAGCACTTGATTTAATCCAGTTAGCAAAGTCATATCAATGTAAATTATTCATCGTTCCACCTGATCAATTACGTTGGTCTAGCCCTATGATGCCACCACAAGAGTTTATTGAGGAACTGAAAGCAAATAAGCGTGTCTTACTTGAATATTTCAAACAGACAGATCGAGATTTAAGTACATTGGTGAAACGTGCATTTGATGGCTACAGATGGCTGTTAGACCGTAAGAAGCTACATTATCGCTACAACGGCATTCCGATGTTAAATGCTCGGCTAAGCGTTACAGAGTGGCGATCTACTGTAATGCAAGTTCTTAAGGTTAATGATGCTGAATTAGACATCATTGAAAGCTTATTGATTCAGGACAATCATCTTATCTACACAGATGAATCTAGATCTATATTCACCACACCTGAACAAGAACAGCAGGAATACTTACTCGATGATCGTACAGGTACGGCGTTTAATAACTGGCTGAATACTCCGAGAGAGTTTGTGTTTTGTTGAGAATAGCCTCTTAAATGGGGCTTTTTATGTGATTTTAACAGATCTATATAGGGTTATTTTCTAGCGTGTTTGAAGACTGTAGTTATAGTTATGTATATACTTAGCTTTGGCTTTTAGCATTCAATATTCTGTAATATGACCCCAAATACCGTCGATACCATTCGCAAAGTAGTGAATGATCAACTTATTCCAAAAAATAAGGCTGAATATGGTCAATTTATGACGCCTAGTGTAATTGCAGAATTCATGGCTAAATTATTTGATAAGCAGGCACTTAATGTGAAATTAATTGATTGCGGTGCAGGAATAGGCTCTCTTTCAATTTCAGCAATTAGTCATCTTAAAAATATAGAGCAAGTAGACTTATGGGAAATTGACCCAATAATGTCAAAACCTTTAGAAGTAAATATGAAGGAAATGGAGGTTTTTTTTCAGATATTTACAGAAGATTTTATATCAAGTGCCGTAACGAAGTTGCTTGATAACGATCATGAGCTTTACACACATGCCATTATAAATCCTCCATATAAGAAGATTAATAGTAATTCAAAGCATAGACTGGAACTCAGAAAAGTAGGAATAGAGACTGTAAATCTATATTCAGCATTTCTAGCCTTAACTATTAAAATGATGGCTGATGATGGTCAAATTGTAGCAATTATTCCTCGCTCATTCTGTAATGGTCCTTATTACAAATCTTTTAGAGAGCTAATGTTAAAAGAATGCTCAATTGAGCATATTCATATATTTGATAGTAGGAATAAGGCATTCAAAGAGGATGATGTCCTACAAGAAAATATCATCATCAAGTTAGTTAAATCAAAGGTTTCAAACCAAGTATGTATTTCTCAGTCATCTGACCATAAATTTAATGATTATCAGGAAAATATATTTGTATTTGAGGATATCGTGAAGCCAAATGATCCTGAAATTTTTATCCATATTCCGACAAATACAAGAACATTTAGTGATGAACAAGCTTTGTTTTCCAAGACACTTTCAGAGCTTAATCTCAATGTAAGTACTGGACCTGTTGTTGATTTCCGGATGAAGGAATACTTAGAGATGGAAGCTAGTGAGGATAATGTTCCTTTACTCTACCCCCATCATTTTGAAAATAGAAAATTGGTTTATCCTAGAGTGCATAAAAAGCCAAATGCTATTAGAGTCGAGCCCGCATCACAAAAGTGGCTATTTCCTAATGATGGATATTATGTACTTGTTAAAAGGTTTTCTGCTAAAGAAGAGCGTAGAAGAATTGTGGCCTATGTTGTAGCTCCTAATGAAATTAATAAAAAGTGGATAGGTTTTGAAAATCATTGGAATGTATTTCATATAAAAAAACATGGGCTGAGTAAAGATATTGCCTTTGGTTTGGCATGTTTTTTAAATAGCACGATTGTTGATGATTACTTCAGAGTATTTTCAGGACACACCCAAGTAAATGCGACAGATTTAAAAAATATGAAATATCCCTCTATTGAGAGTTTGGGGGAGCTTTCAAAGCAATATGAAATAACGATAGACCAAAATGAAATTGATAGACTTGTTGAAGGGTTAATTACAAATGGTTAAAAATACCGAGTTAAGCGATGATGAAGCAATACAACAAAAGCTGGATGATGCTAGACAAATCTTAAATGATATAGGCATGCCTAAAGAGCAGCAAAATCAAATATCAGCACTATGTTTCTTAGCTTTACTAGATATAACACCACATAAATCTTGGAAAGATGCAAAAGAAAGAATGATGGGTATCACACCTATCATGAAGTGGAGTCATGAACATTATAAAAAATACTATGCTCAAAATACGAGAGAAGATTTCCGAAAAGGTTCTATACATCAATTTTTAGAAGCAGCAATTGCTTTAGAAAATCCTGATAAACCCAATAGACCTAAAAATAGTCCTAATTTTGGCTATCAAATTGAAAGTCATATCCTAAATTTAGTAATTAGCTTTGAAACAGATGACTATCAAAGTAAGTTAAAAGAATATCTTTCAACTAGAACGAGTTTAATTGATACATATGAGCGAGCTAGAGCTATGCATATGGTTCCATTAAACCTTCCAGATGGTCAGATAATTAATTTATCAGCAGGTAATCATTCAGTATTAATAAAGGCAATTATTGAGAATTTTGCGCCGAGATTTATTCATGGTGGAATACCACTCTACGCTGGTGATACAGGGGATAAAGATGGTCTTTTTAATAAGGAATATTTAAAAGACTTAAATGTCGAATTAGATGGGCATGGAAAATTACCTGATGTAATAATTCACGATCCAACTAAAAATTGGCTATTTCTTATAGAGTCAGTAACGAGTACGGGTCCAGTAGATCATAAACGTTATTTAGAGTTGAAAAAGTTATTTAAGGATTGTTCAGCAGGTTTGGTTTTCGTTTCTGCATTTCCTGACCGCAAACTGTATGCAAAATTTAGTAGTAAGCTTGCATGGGAAACAGAAGTATGGATTGCTGAGCATCCAACTCACATGATTCATCTTAATGGAACTAGATTTATGGGTCCATATACTGATAAAGAGTTAGATTCATAAATTATGTTGAATTGTTTTACGTAGTCATCATTAATTGTAGTAGCTCAAATTTAAACTGACAGTCACCGTTAAAAATGGGTAACTGTAAGATCTGGTTTGAGCTAGTACAATTAAGGGGCTTTTTGCTTTTCCATCCGAATTTGATTACCAATTTCTTGCATTTCATATTCCAATTGATTTTTTTCAGATTTTAATTTTTTTATTAATTCATCTTTTTTAAAATACTTTTTTTGCTCTTTTGTGATTTCATCATTCAAAATTTGAACGTCACGTTTAATTCTTGAATACTTATCGTATAACGGTTCTAACTTTTCTTCATCATTCATTTTTTTCTGTATTTGATAAGCTCTATCTGCCCAAAGACCAAAATTTATAGTTGAAATTTCAGGGCTTATATCTGAATAAATTACATAATAAGAAGCTGATTGCCAAGCCTTACTACTTATAGATTTATCCTTACTAGCATTAACCCATCGGTTAAAATCATTAAAAACTGATTGTTGACACAGTCTAGCCATATCTCCCATATCATTACAATCAGCGAATGTATTCAATAATGCCCTTGTAAACATATCATAACCATAATTGAATGCACGACCATTTAAATCAAATGTTGAGCCTGAATAGTTTATTCCGCTTTTGTAAAAAGTTATTTTATTAGAGTTCAATAATTCAATTAGAGGTGTAAGCACCTCTGGATAAATAATTTTTTTAGCTTCATCCAGCTTTACTTGTGCTCCATAAGTAAAACTACTTAGAATAAAAAAAGTTATGAATATTAATTTTCTCATCCCTAAATCCTCAATTAAATATATATTGCTCTTTTCGTACAAAAACATATCATAGAGTCATTCTAAAAAGGATTCTAAAATGAAAAAACTTCTTCTAATAATAGCTTGCTGTACGTTTAGTGTTGGGGCTTGGGCTGAAACCTTACAAAATCCAAAAGATTCTTGTCAAATAACAGATTTACAATCAAGGTATGCACGATTGTTTGCTGCTGGACATCTGTGTGGTGTGGATGAGAAATCATTTTACGCAGAATCTGTAAGTAAGCTTTTTATAAATGATCAAAAAAACTGTAAAGTTTCATCAGATCAAATTGACCCCCAAGAATTACAAATCGATGAAGCAATAAATGAAATTGAATCTCTCTCACTACAAGATCAACGAGAATTATGTAAAACTCTCGATGATCAAATTAGAAAAACGTTAAAACAATCAAATTTACATTAACCAAAGACACCTTTTGAATTTCTAGTCATTTGCAGATTAACTGCATCTTGTTCATTACGAACATTACGCGCTGCAAGCATTGGATCAGAAATGCCAGTAACGTGAATATCGGTTTTTTGATTTATATTCACGTTTCTATTTGATGACTGAGTATTAGAAAAATTAGGAACTACAGGTTTAATATTATTCGGAGTTTCTGCATTTTGAGCTAATTTTTCAATAGCTATTCTATCTATTTCAATATCAGAAAATTTTGATTTCTTTGTTAAATCCCCTTTGAGAGCATTTAAATTATTTCGCCTACGCTGATCATGAGCTTTCCAATCAAAAGCCTTTGTTCCTTTATTTATAAAGTTCTGACCATAAGCCCAAACAATATAATTTCTGCCTAATAGCGGAGCAGCAGACTCTGGATCGATATTTGGATTTTCTAAAAACTTTTTTTTGGTTTTTGAATATCTACCATTAGTTTCAATCTCACTTTTAGCAAATTTAGCCATAGCATTTAATGCACCTTGACCTTGAATAATATTCCCCTTTTTATCAAGTAATCCTTTTGAGCCTAAGGATTTAAGTAATTCTTTTTTTCTAACCCCTTGCCAGCTAAAATAACCCAGATTCGTTAAATCATTACCCATATCAGAATGAGTACCGAACATAATATTTGCATTATATTCATTTTCACGGCCCACTTCTGCCGTTAATGCTAAAGCCTGATTTTTTGAAAACCCTGCATTTATAAAAGATTCATAAACCATCATTCGATTATCAGACTTGTTACCTAGTTTTAAACTGCTGTTTGCCTGAACCTTTTCTTGCACATCACCAGCTACAGCATTCGCCATTCCAACAATTCTATTCACTCCAGCTAAAGCCGTTTGTTGAAGCGTTTGAGTTGATTGTTGCTTAGTATTACCTGTACTGGCTTTTTCAGCATCAAGTGCTGCTTGAGCTTCTTCATTGCCAATAAAAGCTAGACCTTTTGCGACAGTGCGACCAAGCTTGATTCCTAAAGTTTCATCACCTATCTTTTTGCCTAAAATAAAGTCTGTGGCTTTTTGTTGTAGATCTTTTAGCGTATTACCAAGTTCTTTAATCTTACTAATTGCAGTTTCAATTCCACCAGCCCACTTCTCCCAATCAAGAAGCGATTCACCACCACGTTTCCAAGTTTGATAGTCATCCCAAAGCAAAGCAATCGCGGCCGCTAATGCTAAGACAATACCAATTGGTGATGCCAAAAAGACTAAACGCAAGGCTTTGAAAATATTGAGTAGCCCTGTAAGCATCGGTAATAATTTTGCAAACTTTCCAATCGCTGAAAATAGACCACCAAATACCACAGTCAGCATTGCGATTTTAAGTCCCGCTGCTAAGAATGTTTTGATATGTGGATTGAGCTGTCCAAACCAATGAATCGCAAATTGAATCAATTGATTAAGTAGTTTGAGAATAGGGATTAAAGCTTTACCCGCAGTCATTACAATGACTTCCATCAATGCCTTTAACTGCATCGTCATATCACGCCACTGATATGCAAACTCTTGACCTGACTTCGCTAATTCATCATTTAAGCCCATGTCTTTACGTAACTTTTGGTATTTCTCCATTTCAGAAGTAAATTTACCGT
>CAJPVJ010002579.1:0-12740 GCA_905397405.1 Oppiella nova
TAAAATTTTGTATTTATGAATCAATCTAAAATTAATTATAAATAATTGAATGTATATTTTCATTTTTATTTTATCTTATTTTACAAAAATGTTTTATCCTATTATAATCTTTACTATATACTTTGGGGTTGATTATAAATAAATTGTATATCTATTGTATTACTATATTTTAAACTATGTTCAGTATAGTAACCTAAGACAATGTAACAGTATACTTTATTTAAATTAGTTATGATAAAAAATCTCTGGTCGATTTTTTTGTATTTTAATATCTACATTATTCATAATTCAATTTGGTTTACAGTGTGTGGCTAAGAATGATACTAAAGTAGACATTAAATATTAGGTTTTATAGATGATTATTCACGTGAAATGCATATTGAACACCCTCGAGAATATTTACAACTTTTTCTTATTTCTTAATAATAAAATCATATGTAATCATAATATAATAAATATTCAAAACTCTTCATTGGTTTAAAATAATGTAATAGTTCTCGGAATACATTACATGAATAATAGATATAGATATAGAGATATGCTTTAAATATTTAAGTATCAGTGAAAATAAATCGAAATATTAACTCTTATTTATAATATAACCTCAAAATGATTTAAACTGGATATATTTCCAAATACCGTACCTACTTATATAATATATTTCAATATAGTCTATACTTATATGAAAATATAGAAAGAAATAAAATTATGTATTTAGTAACAAGTAATTTGATAAAACATAACTATTTTAAGTTTCTACTTCGTATTGTAGGCTCAGATATATATATATACAGTATATTATATATTTTATATTATAAAGCTTATCATGATATTGGTAAAATAGGGACATTTCAGCATTTTATTTATCTGCAAAATTCAAATGTCAGACACATTTGTGTATTAAATATTAAATATCATCTTTTGTCGCGAGTTTAGAGGTTTGTTGTTGTTGTTAGAGATTTTACTTTTTGTCTACAATTTTACTTATTTTGAACCTACTTTGTAATGTTAAAAATTTTGTTTCGTCAAAACCATTTTATTATGGGTGAGATTTTTGAATTCAAAAAAATCGATCATCAAAATATATGTACATTTTGCGAGTATGAAATTATAATAACAAATAAAAATTGGCATAATTTACACTAAATTTATTATAATGGGACTCACATTTGAATAGTGGTAGTACTGAATTTATTATAGAAAAAGTGTGAATAATTTTATTTAAAAAATATCACACCAAGTCTATGAATACCGATTATGGGAGCAATAATTTTTATATATTACAATTTATGTAAATTTTATATCATACAATCGGTTTTTATTGTATCAAATATTTTTACTAACTTTTATTGAATGTGAAAATTTATATAATATTTGTCATAAAACTGTTTTTCAGATTTATTAGACATTTGCTTTATAAATTTTAATTTATTACATATTTAGTGTTCATACAAATATTGTATAAAACATTCATGTTAATTTAATGTAATAAAAATATTATTATCAAATCTTATAAGGATTTTCAAAAAGACCAAGATTTGTAAAAATGCTATCATTTATTTGTTACTTAATTGGTTTGATATTTTAGGATATAATAAGATACTTACTGATAGTTTTCTGGTTTAAAAATTTTAAAGAACCTTGTCAAAAAAACGTGCCCCAAAATGGACCAGATGCAAAGTTGGGAGTAAAAGAATTATAGGCGTGACCTTAGAGGTCAACTGTTTCCTGAGAATAATAAATTATTGTAATTTAAACAGGCACCATTACTAGAATTATTACCGTAATACTAACTTAACTTTATATAAAAACATAGTATATATTATAGTTAGAAATAAAACGTCTCTCATTCTAATACAATAAATAATTAATACTGTATATTTTATTATCGTGTTTGATTAGTTGGTTTACAGACATAATTTGCAACTATTTATATTATGAGATTGGACATTTCATTAATCAGAAATGGATTGATATACATATACTGTATTGCGTAAGGGATGCAAGAATCTAATACTAAATCCTGAGTATATATTCTTGAATCCCGTGCTGACGACTGGAATCATAGAAAGGCAATAATATATTGAATATATTATATATATATATTATATTTACTTATATACATGTAATAGTGCTAAACACTACTGTACTGTCATATTGAAAGAAAAGTTGAAAGAATTATTTTGTTAAATCATCCAGATATTATATAAATAAAAGTATCCAAGAATATAAAAAGTGAATCAAGATTTCTAGCAAATATTAATATAGTAAATAAAGGAGCTACGTATATGGTAAACCAGGTACCTTTAATTATTTCGTTATACCTATTATGTTAAACTAAAAATAATTATATGTTTCGTAAATTCGTGTCTGAATGCCCCCTGACCGAAAGGGGTATCAGGGTGGCAAATTTTAATCTATAAACAAATAAATTATTTAAAATAGTAAAAAACCAGGTACCAATTATCATGCCCTTAATTTCTATTTAAAAATGTTTTATCTCTCATTTTATATTATATATTTAATTTATTTTATATTATATTATAGATGAGCAAACTTTTAATACTTCAATCTAGATACTATTTCGATACTAATACAGTATATTAATTCTTGAATTCATATTCTGTTGCGTTTATTGGGAAATATTATACAAATAAAAATAAGTTTTACATTAATTCAGATGCAAATGAAACCGTTTCTCATGAGCCATGACTTGTGCCACAAATGCTATCAATTGTATCTCATGTGAGGCCGATATGTGTGTTAACTGGTCGTCCATTTTGCCGAATATCTGCTCGCATTTGTTGTCCAAATACAGAGCCATTCCCGGGACGTACGACATCGACAGGTTCGCCCAAAAACTCCCTGTCCTTGAAATCGGTGGTTAAATACACCGTCCTTTTAGCCACTGCCACGAAGGGAGGCGTCAGGACTTTGGTGGCCACGAGGTGTTTGCTGGCGATAGGGATGTTGTGGTCAGTCATGCGGTCAGTCATCAGCACTTTCCTTACGAAATCTGAGCCAATCATCTCTCGGATGGTGTCGTCGGCCGACGTCAATAGGCCAGCACTTAGTCCTCCAGTTATGGCCATTGTATCGCTATTTCATTCAAAATCTATTATAAAAAGTTTTATTTTACGTTTGAATGCGTTGTCACAAAGTTTTGTATATTCATATAGTATATGGCTATTAACTGTATCCAAAATCTTTTAAATTTAAATATATTTTTCATAAAAGTCTGGAAATAAAGTTTACGAACCCTTTTTAATCTGAATGATAAATTATTTAGCAAAAATATACCACTATGCTAACAATCATCAGTAATATATAATATATATCTGTCAGAAATGATAAATTATCAGAATATTCTGTTATCTATTCAAAAACGTTTTTATTTCCTTGATTACAATTAAAATCATTAATTTCTCATATAATATTAATAATGATGTACAGTATACTCAATTATTTGTTGTATTAAAACTGTATTAAAAATATTTCTACCTTACTAGTGAAAATACTTATAGATTACGATACATTCACCAATATAACTTTTTAAAATCTGGTGTACTTTTGATTTAAAAGCAATAGAGGGCAATGTGTTTTCCTAATTTAGAAATCCTAACACTAATAATACAGTATTTGTAATATTATGATATATTAGTAATAGAGTCAGGAATTTTTATTTAAGTTATTATAGATACTGTATGTACTATGATATTTGTATTTTATTTATAGTTTAAAATGCTATTAATTAGCTAATTGCACAAATAATTAAATAATTGTTATTACAATATAAGAAAGAAATAATATTTATTAAACCAAAAGTTTATACTTTATAGATATTCAGATTTTATAAATTACGGATTATTAAGAATTACATATTAATTATTATCCTAGTACAGTATAATTTATAATGTTTGAAACTGTAAGAAACTATTGAACAATGTTGTAATTAACCTATAAACTCACAAGTTACTAATTGTAAGTTTATAAATAGATCCAAATAATTACAGCCAAAATAAATTGATCATTTTAAGATAAAACAATGAGTGAGTGAG
Source organism: Oppiella nova (assembly GCA_905397405.1). NCBI lineage: Eukaryota > Metazoa > Arthropoda > Arachnida > Sarcoptiformes > Oppiidae > Oppiella > Oppiella nova. Next base: position 4,059 of record CAJPVJ010002579.1, read on the forward strand.
TGAGTGAGTGAGTGAGTGAGAGAGAGAGAGAGAGAGTCTTGAAGTACAGTTAATTTAATAGTCAATAATGAAGTTTAAAGAAAAGAAAAGTTTATCATTATTTGAATGCACGGAATTTATCCAAATCATTAATTCTATCATAAACAATAACAATAATAGTAGAAAAGTATAATTATTATACTAACTATTATACTATAATACATCTCAACATATAGCCTGAAAACATTAATTGAATTTATGAGGTCCTAATGTCACTGTAAAGTGTAATCTTTAGTATTCATCAATTTAGCCTGTAAACTTATAAAAGCTATTAAAATGCATAATTTAATTAAGTTAACGTATTATCAGTAATGTTATAAAAATAATATTTATTAATCTCACAAACAGACTGAAAGTGGTTGTCTAAATTAAAATCCATGTCTGTAATCGGTTTATATAACAATTATAATATTATTATTCGATAATTGGATTATTAGTATAGCTATAAATATGAGCACTAGTTTTGAACACAATATTTAATACTATAGAATATTATAGAATATTATAGAATATTATAGAATATTATAGAATATTATAGAATATTATAGAATATGTGTACAATACTGTAAATAAATACTATAAGCCCTGTAGCTGTCCATAATATTCAATTAACTGCTACATTTACTGTGTGTAATACAATAGTAGTTTCTTACAGTTTCAAAAATTATAAATTATACTGTACTAAGAGAGAGAGAGAGAAAGAGTCTTGAAGTACAGTTAATTTAATAGTCAATAATGAAGTTTAAAGTAATTCTATCATAAAGAATAACAATAATAGTAGAAAAGTATAAAAAGTACTAACTATTATACTATAATACATCTGAACATGTAGCCTGAAAACATTAATTGAATTTATGAGGTCCTAATGTCGCTGTAAAGTGTAATCTTTAGTATTCATCAATTTAGCCTGTAAACTTATTAAAACGATTAAAATGCATAATTTAATTAAGTTAATGTATTGTCAGTAATGTTATAAAAATAATATACCGATGTGAACATAATTGTTGTGCAACTTTTTAAAATGCAATAATTTTTTTATTAAACTAAAAATTTTAATTTTGTTTTTTGTACTTTAGACCTATGTTATACGAGAATAAAATACACTTGTTAAATTGATTTTTCTAAGACACCATGCTGGAATATAATCAAAGCCGTTCAATTACCACATTTTTTAGTTTTAAGCCATTGAAATGCATTATCACGGACTGTTAAGTTAGGGGTCGGTATTTTAGAATTATTTGACCTTTTTTATATTTTGAATAAATATTTTAACTAAAATTAATCATTAAAATCAAAACAAGATTCAACCCAAAGTCCAATAATTACATGTACAAAATAAGCAAAAATATGGATTTCTAAGATATTGTAATAAAATTTCATTGACTTATCAACTTAGTGGAAATTTCTACAATTTAATTCATTTAACCAAATTTATTTGATTGTAAATATTTGTACACTTGCATCTGATATATTTATAACATTTAAATGGAGTTTTAAAAATACAAATCTTTTATTTGAATATCTAAAATTATATTTTGTTATAATGTATTTCAATGGCTTAAAAACTCAAAAATGTGGTGATTGAACGGTTTTGATTATATTTCAGCAAGGTGTCTTAGAAAAATAAATTTAACAAGGGTATTTTATTCTCATATAACATAGGTCTAAAGTACAAAAAACAAAATTAAAATTTTTAGATTAATAAAAAAATTATTGCATTTTGAAAAGTTGCACAACAATTATGTTCACATCGGTATATTAATCTCACAAACAGACTGAAAGTGGTTGTCTAAATTAAAATCCATGTCTGTAATATATTATATAATATTTATATAATATATAATATTATTATTCGATAATTGGATTATTAGTATAGCTATAAATATGAGCACTAGTTTTGAACACAATATTTAATACTATAGAATATTATAGAATATTATAGAATATTATAGAATATGTGTACAATACTGTAAATAAATACTATAAGCCCTGTAGCTGTCCATAATATTCAATTAACTGCTACATTTACTGTGTGTAATACAATGATATATATATTTCACTGTTTGTGCAATTCTTTGAATCCTTATACAGTATATAAATTGATAATAAATTAAATGTTTTATTTGATGCCAATGTAGCGAACAATGAATGATTATTATAGTGTGTATTAGTCCGGCTAAATGTATCGGAATAATAATCATCATAAATTAAAACAATATTATTTTAATATGCATCAATTGTTCATATTATGTGGACAATATTAGGCAACACATGTGTTCATACAGTCTGTGACTTGAGGGCCTAAAGTTTAGGCCTACTTGTACCAGTATATTTTCATACGAGGTGTTTCAATATTCATATAAATTGTCATGTTTTAAATACTATTATATTTCATATGCAATTAAATATTTACAGGTTATACCAGTAAACGTGGTATCATTTTATTACTCACATATCCAACATGTAACACGCACATAACAAAATGTAATTAATTAATTAATTGAATAATAGGTTGCAATTAAATATATACATAATTTTGTTGTGTTTTTTGTAAATTCCAAGTATATTCTGTTAATTAATTTAAAAAGACAATAATAAATAATGTTTTTGTTTTATACGAAAAATGTATAATAATGCCTATATTGTTATACTTATGGCTATATAATTACTGATAAGAAATAACAATACAGAATATTCTGTATTCTATATTAGAATTTACAAGAATTTTCATGTTATGATTCAAAACATGATATTTTCATTAAAGTTGTATTAAATAATATAATAAAGTATTAACTTATTTATATAAATAAAGCATTTGATATTAAAGTTTTTTATTTTTGTTACAATCACAAAATGATATTTTTACAAAAGATAAAAGGTCATATTAAACTATGGCATACATAGGAGAGACTAAAAGGTATTTTAAGGTAACTCTTACGGTATGTTAACCTCAAAAAAGACATACATCTCACCGATTGCTGAGCATTGTATGGAAACTAGTCATACAATCAATTGGACTAACGCTCGGATAGTAAAGACATAAAGGGTTTGACCGCAAGTTTTCAGAAGCCATTGAAATTAAGAGACGAAATGTTGAATAGAAATAGTGGTCAATGTATTCCTCATGTTTGGCATCGATTTAAAAAAAAGTTTAGTTCACATCAAAGCAAACAATACACTCATAACGCGATTAACTTCTCTTTTAAAATCATTTATTATTTAACACTTAAATCAATATCTGTTACCATCCCTTAAGCCTTGATGGAGATCTCAGTGTAGATCCAAAACGTTGGGCTCATCTGTTATTATTTTTTCATACCTTTTACTGATTAATAAAATAATATTACTTAATAATATTAAACTATATTTTAAACTAAATTAAATATCATACTTATAACTTTATAAATAGCATTAGGGTGAACATTTCCGCCTCATATTAAATAATAAATAAATTAAATTGAGTTTTTTTTGATATACTAAATGCGTTATAAAAATGTTTTAGACATTTACAGTGTATATCATTTTTATAGTAAAACAAATGATCTTTATATTAACAGACTTTATATAAATTATATAGACTTTATATATATATATATATATATCAACTGACCACTTAATAACTCAAGGCTTACTATATAAGCAAGGCAACATTAGACAAATGGTACGGGTACTCTTAAGACAGTTTAATATTTGATTGTTATTAATGTATTTTGAAAAATTAGTTGAAAGCGTGTATCGATACAAAAAACAATTAATCAAATTCTTGTAGACATTTTGAATGTCTATTTGTATGGCATTTGTTGAAATCCTATCGATATATGAAGTGATGAATGAATTCATGTCTTATGAATACAAGTGTAGTCACGAGAGATATATTAAGAATTTTTCTTTACATTCAGAATATTCTGTGAACTTTTGGATGAATATTTTCCGGCAAAATTATGTTTCATATAAGACATCTCAATAAATTATTGTTAGATTTCAAATGACATACAATTGATATTCACATTTCAATTATTGTATTTCGATTTTTCCCTTTTATTTATTTTTATATAATATAAGAATCTATAATAAGATAAAGTTTTTTGTATTAAGTGCACAGCTAAACCTAGACCCATAGGACTCTATTCTCTCTCTCTCTCTCTCTCTCTCTATATATATATATATATATATATATATATATATATATATATATCTCTCTCTCTCTCTNTATATATATATAGAGTATATATATATATAGGTATCTCTCTCTCTCTCTCTCTCTCTCTCTCTCTCTCTGTGTGTGTGTGTGAGAGAGAGAGAGCTTTTATTTGGGTTTACGAATTGTGTTATCATTTGTATTATAAGTTCAGAGTTCTATACAAAATTCTCAAGAATATTCTGTTGTAGACATGGAAAAAAGTAATTTATTTTTAAGTTAGACTAAACAATAGGTTTTATGAAATATATTGAAAATAATATTATTCTTAGACAACTCTTTTATAATTGACAAAACAATTCAATGTATTTATCAGTTGTTATGTCTGAAAAACCTTTCACAAGAAAATTGCTTTTAATATTAATTCACTTCAATTTATTTGACAAACATTAGATCATTGTAAATATTTATGAATTCATACATAAACATGAGTTTAGTTTACAACGAAACAAATTAAATTTATATACTATTCAAAGCCAAAGTTACCACTATAATATAGTGTGTAAAAGTGCAGAATATGCTTGTTACTATTTAAATGTGTAGGATTCTTATATATTTACTTGATTTTTAGTAATAAATGAAGAATTAATATGTTAGCATCCTATTTAATATAAGTATTTAATAAAATTTTTGCAATGTGTTATATATAGAGTAAACAAAATAAAATCTGATACTTTGTCATGCCAGATACTGTATATACTATTTACTGTATGTATCTGTATTTACTACTAAATCAATATTTATTAATACATTTAGCAAAAGCTATTCAATAAAATAAAATTCATTTTTATACCAGTACATTAAAAAATATATTAAAAATTAATTTACTTCTAATATTATAATTTATGATTGTATTATATTTAATAAAGTTTAAATTTTTTATCAAAAGGGTAAAAAAATATAATTAATTTGTATAATTGTATATTAATTATAGAGTTTATATTTAATAGACAATAATTATCATAGTATCCTATAGAATTATAATTTTAATTTGAATAATACAAAATATTAAATTATTAATTAAATAAAAACTACATGAAATGATAACAAGGCAAGTTATAAGGAAATTATGAATAATGTTTTAAAATTATATAATATTATATATGCAACAAATCCAATGAATAAATTGATATTTTAGTAAAAATCTTAAAGGTTTTCAATTGTTTGCAAACATATCAATACAAAAGATTTTATAGTTACGACCTTTTAGATATTTACTCAAAATATGAAAATATTCACTGAAATTATATTTTATGAATTTATTCATTCAATTTGTTGCTTCATTTGTTTTTCAAAATATTATATCCTTATTGATATAAACAATAAAGATTAAAAAACAAGAGTCAAAATCATTTGTCATTTATTTATATAATATATTTATATTTGAAATTTTGTATTCAATGAGCGAAATGCATTTAAAAATATATGTTTGATATTTATTTGGAAATTTCCATTTAAAACCTTAACTCAAAATCATTTTGTTTTGTTTGTTTAGAATTTTAATAAAATATAATAAGTCATAAATAAAACAACTAACATAATAATTATATAATATTTACACAGAAAAGTGCACCTTTATTAATCATATACAATCAAAATAATCAATATCCATAATGTAAACTAAAAATAACTTGGAAAATATTAATTAGTTTTATAATGTATTATATGCTGTAATGGTAAAAGTGAAATAGGTGCATTCTCAGACTTTGAATCACTACACATTCCAGAGTTTTGATCCGAGATAAAATAAATTGTACCTGTATTATCCCTTTATTGAGCACAAAAATCTTGACTTCAATGAATGTCGTCCAAATTTTTTTAAACATACAGTATGTTTTATTATAACTATTTTCAATGTATAACGTACTAGTATGTGGATTCCTATATGATGTATGTTTTCATACAAATATTAACACAGAATAATAATTTTATTTATCAATTTTAATTTTATATTCTGTATATTTTCAGTGATTAATATTTATAAATTGGAAATCAATTTTTTCATACTTTTTATTATTGATTGTTATTTATATCTATATTTATTTTTAACATAAGTATGATATTTACCAATGTTACAATAATCAATAGGTTTATATTATAGAATATAAAGTTTTAAATAATTTTGTAAACCTATGAATTAAATAAAACAAGATTTAATTATATAATTTTTCTTAAAATAGTAAATACATTATACCAGTAAATATAGTAGAAATAAAAATAGAAATAATAGATATAATTAACATAATACTGTATACTACTATAAATAGGTTAACATGGTGATTATGAGTTGATTACATTAATAATTTAATTATTATTGGAGAAAACGTCAGACTCGGATAACATTTAATATTTTGAGATTCGTATTATTTTTGTTATATACAAAAATATATTTATTATCAGTAATTAAACATAATATATTTAGTAGTAAATACAATATTATACAAATATTTTTTCAATAAATTAGTTATATAATAATCAGTACCAAAACTGAGACTGATACTTGTAGTTGAGATATTTATACAAGTTAACTTAATAATGTTATATTTTATCAAATTATAGTTAATATGAAATATATCATATTATAGTTGGAGCATTTAATATTTGTTATTATAACTTAATATTTCAAATAAGATATTAACTTAGTGATACTCAAATATAATATAATTAGATTTCATGGATATAATGGAAAACAAGTCTATAAATAGATAATAAATAGTTATTATTAATTCGGTTTCCATTTACAGCAAACGTAAATGTCTTAACAAATGTTGTGTTTTACAAAAATTATTTATATCTCCAGGTTATCATTGAGAGCATAATATATCTAATCAATTATTTGTTATTTAATAACAAAAGCTCGATCATTTTTCATTAATAAAATGGAAATTAAATAAATATTTTGAAACGACTGACGTTTATATAACACAAATACCTTACATAATAATTATTTAAAATATAAATTTAAGTTATGTTACTTTTAAACTACCCATCATATACAATATACTATATATTATATAATGTGCACACCAAATGTTTAATTATATTAATTGACTTGATACAATTCTCATTACAAATTACAGTTTATTATTAGTCCATCAATTAAAATCAAAATCAATTATACTGTATATTAAATAACTTACACAATAAGCTCCAAAAATTCATTAATTATAATTTCTAAAACTTATATAATATGTCAGAAATGTTATTAAACGAAAAATAAAATAAACTTTAATTAATATACATAAAACTATGTTCTAGTATATGCCACATAAAACTAGATAGCTAAACTTAATCAGCAAACCTTATTATTTTTATTGTACTGCTGAATAATATATGACAAAAATAAACTAAAAGTAATAAATACTAATGAAATGTTGATAAAAATGAGTGAAGTTATGGCGAATTGTTTGAATGGTTTCCGACGCGACCCAATGGTATGTCTTCAGTGTTTTGCTCCTCGATTTGACCGCTATTTCGATCGCCAGAAGCCATGCATTTGAAGATGTTTTTGACTTTTTTCTGGAATTCCTCGTTAAGCCAGCAATAGATGAATGGATTATAACTGGAAGTATAATTGCATTTTGAGTTGCAGTCTATGTTTTGTTTAAAATTTATCTAATTTTTAATATAATTTTCTCTCTCTCTCTCTCACTCACTCACTCACTCACTCATTCATTCATTCACTCGCTTTCAAAACAAAGACATTAAAATAATGCTAAAATATTGAAAAAATAAAATAAAATAATTTATTTTAAATTAAGACATAAACTTACGATTTTACATAAAATTAATTTTACAATTTTATACACGGAATAAATCATTTTGTAGACAAAAAAATAAAGAATAAAGCATATGGTATGTTAAAATTATTTTAATATAAATAATATAATTTATATCAATCAATGCAAACTTGGTTTTGTTGGGTATCATAAATAAACAAGCCTAACTGTTAAAATCCATTTAATGACCAATAAATCAACTGTACAATGTTATTTAACGCTATTATAAACTTATTTATAATAATTTAAAAAGTGTTTGCCATATATTTTACAATGAGCAATGACAAAAATAGGGTAATTTAATTTTCATGTGATTGCAATAGCATGGTATTCCCAAAGCTTTTAGGGTATGAAAAGCGTTTTAAACCGCTTTTTAGTGTCGATATATAGCCGACGAAAATAATGACATTTTCGGCGAACAATACTTCAAAAACTTTTCTCTTTTTATGCCACAATCGCATCATTCAAACACTTTTTTTGACAAAACATTAATTTTCTTTTGAAAATTGTTATGAAATTGTTTATTGATTTGAGCGCTCGGTTTAGTGTTAAAAATATTTCTAATGCTTTGGATATATCTATATAAACATTCATTTGAAAAGTATTTTTAAGTTATATGTCCTTTGGGTGAGAGACAGACATGAGAGAGAGAGAGAGAGAGAGAGA
>CAJPVJ010002580.1:0-12739 GCA_905397405.1 Oppiella nova
TGAATTTGACCAGGGACTTTCCGAATCGCTTCTGTAGGCTTATAAACTCCGGGTCCCTGAACATGTCCTCCATGTTTTTGAAACCTAGATCAAATAAGATATATTAAAATTTGTTTTTGAAATTATTTTAAGCTTAATAAATGTATTAATATAAAAAGTCTTAATTTTATTGTTATAACATGAACTTATATTAAAATTATATACTAGATCAAAAATAACATTGCTTAATAAAAGCCAATATTATGTTAATTTAGTTGAGATTAGTATAATAAAAACCTAGCAATTAGTGTACGGTTTTAAAATTTTAAATATACAAATAACTAATCTAACAATTAATTTTGTACTACATATTTAGAAACTAGCAATAGGCTAATTAATCAAGAATAAACTGTAGAGTGCCTTATAAATAAACATGAATAATTAGTTGTAATTTATGTTTTCAATGTGTACTTGGTGTTTTGAGGTCAGTCTCGTCCACATAGTCAAAGTCCACACAAATGCGCTCGTATTGCATGACCCCATCGGCATTGTAAGGGGTTATGGGATCGCATACCTCCACGGCATCATAAACTGGCCATGATGCTAACGTTATCAATGCATATATTACCAACCCTATGCCCGGATGAATAAATACAGCCTTGTTTAATTATTACATAATTGTTATGATAATTATTATTATTATACTTACGTTTCATAATAAATAGCTAAAAAGCAATTACTTTTTGTTAATATACCATATGTTTTGTATGATTTTGAATAAAAAGTAAAAATTATTATTATTAACAAATGACCTTATATATGTGATTGATGAGTTTTATGTAAAGTTGCTAAAAGTGTTATTTTAAGCAATGGACAGCCTATAGAATGGGGATGAAGGTAGGAGAGGGCATATGGAGGTTGAGGTTGTCATGTTATATTTATGCCAGTAATCATAGATGGAGTAATTAGATATCACTTAATTTAATTAAATTAATTTTAATTAGATTTATAAAAAAATAAAGATTTAAAACTCGGATTATTATATTAATTAACTTTATTTGGTATGATTTTCTATAGAGTTTGTTAAAGAAAACGTCAATTAAAAATAGTTAACATGCTAATTTATTTTTAAAATTTATTTAGATTAATTAGAGAGTATAAAAATGTTTTTGCAAATGTTACAAGTAAGATCGCTACTATATTAAATTTAAAATTTTTAAATTAATGATTAAGATTATTTTATTAAAATATTTCATTTAGTTTTTTAGCCTATCTAATTTATTAAAACTATTCAAAATATATCTCATTTTTGTGTAATATTTCAAACATATCCGAAATCATCTATTACAATTTATTTAATGAATTTATGAACTATACAATAAATAGAGAAAATAACCAAATATTAATTACAAAATCATTAGATAATTTTATTATGTTAAAAAATATGGTATAGTATTAATTTTATAAATTATCCATTATGTTTGTTACAAGGATAAAAAATAAATTTAAATAAGCTGTATATTGTATATTTAGCTAAATAATTATTTTTCAATAAATAATATATTTTTCAAAATATATAAATTAAAAAAAACAATTTAAATAATATGTAATTAATAAAGTATATTGTAAATATATTCATTTCATGCCACATATTTTTGAAATCATTAAATATAAAACATTACTATTATTTACTATTACTAGGTACTAGATCTATTTCTATTGAATAAAATTTTGAATAAATATCTTTTTCATTTAATATGTTAAATACTATTGTGATACCATCTAGGATATTTACATAATTTATAAACAAAATTTTAATAAAATGAGTTTTAAAGTAAATGTACACTAAAGTGTTTATGAATGACATTGAAGCGATGACAAAAATTAGTTAATATACTTTATAAGGTTAAATAAAAAATTAAAAACATGTAAACGTAATAAGCATCATAGCAAGCTATATTCGATATTAAATGCTACACCCATATAACGCCATTGTATATAAAAATAAATATAATATGTTTCACATTAATGTATATTTAAATTAGTTTTAATTATTACATCAAAACCTTAAAATGAATGTGGATAAAACACAAAGATTATTTTATGATCACATCAACTCATTTTATAGTGATATTGATTTATCGGAGCAACTCATCAAGCTACTGCGGACACACCCATGTAATTATATGCTAGATGATATACTGGTGAGTTATTATTGTCATTTGATTATTAGTGATATTTAGTTTTGATTATTAGTCAATTGTTAGTGATAAATTATTTTAAATTTATATTCACCTTGCTTTTTTAATGTTGAAAATGAATAAACAATTCTAATTTATTTAAAAATTCATTATACTGTATATATTAAATTATATTATATTAGATTAAATATATCGTATTAAGTAAGAGATACAGTATATTAGAAATTACCACTGCATATTAATTTCTCACAATTATTAAGTGCATTTTAATCATTTTTAATATAAAATTTAATATTATTAAATTGTTCATTTCAACAATACCTGTCAATAATATTTTAATATAAATGAATTATTATAAAAATAATATTAAGGGATGGGTCAACCATGGTTATTTTTGGCAATGTAATTAACTGCCTATATTAAGGAATTCTAGTATATTCGTCATACAAGTATATTTACAATAAATCAATACTATACATTGGCCATAGTTTACCTATACCCTTAAATCAAACCTAGTGGCAAAATAATGGTCAATAGTACCGGTATATGAAATATTTTCTCTAAACCTTGCACATAAATTTAATTAAGCGAGTTTGGGCTATACAATAGTGAGCTAACTAATCATACATTTTAACTGTTATTTACATTATGTTATAAATGTTAATACAATGAAATATTTAATTAAATATATCAATTTTTAAAAAATATTAATTACAAGCTAAATTTCAAACTAAATAGATAGATAATTCCGTTTAGTAAATACTAGATGCATGTTGCATTCAAAGATACTTACAAGTTGCTAGTTTATCACTGCATGTTGTGCTTTAATTGTAGCAGCATGATCAATTAAAACATATTTTATATAGAGTGGAGCAGATGTTGGAGCGAATAAACGGCAAATACTGTTACAGTTCTCGCAACAGCGCCAACACCTCCACGAATTAGCGGACATATTGGAGAAGTCGGGTCAACCTCAGGTGGCGCACCATTTGCGCAGTTTTAGACAAACATTAAAATCAAATCAATTTCAACGACTTTCAAAGATTGGTGAAGGAGATTATGGGATTGTATACCGAATTAGGCATGCAATTGATCAAAAATTTTACGCGATTAAAGAAGTTGAATTAAATGGTTGATTATAAAATTTCAAATGTTTCAAATAAAATTTTTTAAACATTATATTTTGTATATAGATTTAAATGATAAAGGAAAACAAAGGATAATGGACGAGGTAATGCACTTGCAATACCTTCGGTCGCCATATGTAGTTGAGTACTACGACAGTTGGGTCGAGGGCAACACCTTTTACATACAAATGGAGGCGTGCTTCAATAATCTTAACAATATTCTTAGACTTAAGCGGCAATACTTCGAGAGACAATTGGGAGAACCCATGGATTTATACGAATACTTCATTTCATGTGAAATATTCAAAGAGATATTAGAATGCGTTCAGTATTTGCATGAAATGAATCCACCGGTCATTCACAGAAACCTTACGCCCGGCAATATACTGATCGTTAGGAATCATGTACAGGGCAGATTTATAAAATTATGTAGTTTAATATTGGCTACGATTCACGATACACGCATTCATTACAAAACTACACATAAACATACGGCAAATGTAGGAACCTCGAGATATATAGCACCCGAAAATACAATGGGTCTAAAGTACGACCACAAAATAGATCTTTATAGCTTAGCAATTATCGGGGCAGAAATATTTGAACTGGATCCATTCGACGGAAGCAGGTTCGTGTTTATTATTACAAAATAAATCTATTCGTGTGTTACTGTAATGTAATGTAATCTAAAATAATACTTATTTAATTATTACAGAACCAAGCAATATTCTGTGGACTACCCTGAGCTTAACCCGCCGGTACAACAGATGCAAAAACTATTGGACTCAATGTTAGCTAGAAATTGGCACAAAAGACCCGATTGTAAAGATGTTCTGGATAAATATAACGAGTGGTCTATTGATAAAAATATTATTCTAAACGATGCTAATTTAATGTCAACGTTACATTCGTACAAATCACGTGATCCGCAGTTTTTCTATGAATTTATAACAACTAAACTGCAAATACAAATAAAGGAAAGCAACTTAATAAAAATGAATGTGGGACATTATCAAAACTCATTTGAAATCTTATGTAAAATTGGATCAGGAGGTTTTGGCGATGTGTTCAAGGTGAAAAATAAATCAAGCAATGAAGTATACGCTGTTAAAGTAATTGATTTCATAGCGAAAGGTATATTTAAAAAGCTTATATTTAATAACATTCTAATTAAACAAATTATTTTAGAATTGACGGATAAACATAAAAGAGATGTCTATAAAGAAGTGGAATATTTAAAGAGAATTGACAACAAATATATCGTCCACTGTATGGACGCCTGGAGGGAAATGGATGTCGTTTATATTCAGCTGGAAATCTGTTCACAAAATTTAACGAATATTCTGGAAATCAAACCACAAGTATTTCAAAGGGAACCAAAGTTTCCGATGAATTCATACGAATATATCATTTCGTGTGAAATATTTAGAGAAGTTTTAGAATGCGTTCAATATTTGCACGGATTGTCATTCATTCACAGAGACTTCAAACCCGACAATATATTAATTTCTGATAATTCACTAAAAGGACGATTCGTAAAGTTATGTGATTTCGGTTTAGTTACAAAACACGATAATATTATTCACAATAAAACAGTCAATAAACACACAGCAGAGGTGGGAACCGATCGATATATAGCGCCAGAAGTTATATTCGGTGCAAAATATAACCACAAATGCGATATTCATAGCCTGGCAGTTATTGGTGGCGATATATTCGAAACTAACGTGCTTACTGATTTAGACAAGTAACTCATAATTTTAATTTAAAATATTTTTAAAAGAATTTTTGAGTTAATATTATTTTTCACATTTATAGTAAACAACCATATTCATTGGCAAACAGCCAATTGAATGGACCGGTAGCCCATTTGAAGCAAGTTTTGGATCAAATGCTGGTCAGGCGTTGGAATGAAAGGCCGGAATGTAGTGAAGTGTTGGCTAAATATAACGAGTGGTCTATCGATAAGAATATTCTCGCAAATGATGCAGAATTTGAGTCAACACTAGAGGGAGTTCATGCGATTGAGACACAGATAAGGGAAAGGGATGAGAGTAAGAGAGACACTCAATATATTAATTCCAGACTTAATAATGATTATTATGGCGTACAGAATGGGAAACATTTTTTCAAAAATTATTTATCATATATATCAATGCATTAGAATATATTGCTAATATTAAAATATTATTTGGTTTATTATGTCAACAATGTGTTTTTAAAAATAAATATCATAATATATTTATCAAGTAATTCAAAACATTTACAAATATTTATCTCCCTCCATTTATCTGATAATTAAATTTTACAAACTTTTTTAAAAACCTTTATTAAAAACTGTTTTCCTGCTTGGGACGCGAACCCATGTTCCCCTATACACCTCCTTTCAGACGATCTTTGAACCTCCTATTGGTTAACTTGTACTTAGTTATTGTTAGGCAGACACTCTAACTGCTACACCACTCTTCATTTAAAAATTTATTTAATATTTGATTTTGTTTACAAACTTTAATACAATATATTGTATTAAATTGTCTATACTTAAAAGTATGTTTTAAAATGTAAACTTTTGATTATCATTATTTAAATAAAACAAAATTTATAAAGTTATAAATATAGAGAAAATTTTGTTTTTTCTATATTACTTATTTTACTAATTAACAATTAATTTTTATTGTGTACAATTAAAATCCAATGTGTTGAAATAGTTGTCATAAGCACCCTGGTACATTTGAAGGTAGCCACATCTCCACAAATGCAATGCTTATACATGACCATTAGTCGATCATAAATGCATATTTTAAACTATCCACGATGCAATCACTGCTCCATTACCAGCTCATAAATCACATGAATTTGATCAGGCTCATTCAACCCGTGCTTTGTTTTATCGTCCACTGTGTGTACGACTGTCCATTGAAAGGAACGCAAGGTTTTTGGCTTTGACTGTATAGTCGCCCTGTCTGTGGGTACCTGGATACTACCAGTCCAGGTCAAAACCACTACAATACTTGAGTTACATACTGTATATTAGTTTAAAATGAATTCATTTAGAACTATATTAAATATTTTTTGAGTAAATAATTTAACAAATTATATTTTTTATAAAAATTAATTAATTATTTAAGTCATTGTCTATAATATAGTATAGTTTTCTCACAATTATTAATACTGTCACCTTGTAAGTTTAAATATTATTTACTGTACTAATTAGTCTTAATAACTGTTTATCATTTAATGTTAAATTGAACACAAATATTTTAATTAATAAATACAAAAATTGAAATTATTTTATAAAATTCTATATTAGACCATAATATTTTAAACATTGATTATAATTTCAAAACATTATTCTTGATGTTAATTTAATTATAAGTTGATATCATAATAATAAAATTTTTCATATTCTAGACTTTTAAAAGTTTTGGCAATTTGTGTTATTATTTTATGATATGTATATTTACAGAAAACAATAAATGCATTTAATTTAAAAATCAATATATTTTAATTAAATGCTTATTTATGATATTTACATAATTTAATATTTTTGCATGAAATCGATTGTTATATCATTTATGCGGCAAATAGTAATAACTAATCTATTTTTGCAGTTACTCCCTAATATATTAAGTTTATCTGAACTTACAAAATAGTAAAATATTATTGTGACACAAATACTACAATTTAAAATATTATACCAAATAATTCACACGACATACACAGAAACAAAATATTAATTGATCTATAATAAATGATTTATGATGAGTGCTATGAAATGCATAACTAATCTTAATTCTATTATATAAAATTTTTTATAATTTAGTATAAAAATCATTATGTTATTTTCACTGAAAAAATTTTAAAATTAAAAATGTTTGACAGAAAAAGAAATATTTTATTTGATAAGAAGACTGACTTCAGAGCAAACCATATCATCCATTCGTACGCAGATTATGCTAATTATGGTAATCATAATAGTATTCATAATAATAGCACCAGGGCCAATTATGGTATAAATGACAGGAGTAATATTAACTCCAAATATGATATCAAAGCAAAATCCAAGAATTTCATGGGAAGGGTATTTGATTTGAAGATCGAAAACAGGTTTGAATTGTGTGTGCGAGTCGTTGTATGTATGGTATGTTTGGCGGGATTTACATATCAGTCGGCGATACTTATCACGAAATACATGAGCGGCCGTACGGTTGTCAACACAGCCGTCGAACGGCTCAAAGAGACCAAAATCCCGGCCTTTACTTTCTGTTACCCGACGTTCCTATCGATGGAGAAGTTCGTCAAAAAGTATCCCAATTTCAGCGACGATTACAGAGACTATCAAATGAATTATACCGGTGGTTATTGGAGAATCAACAACCAGCTACTGATATATTGAATGAAAAGTTTTACATGAAGTATCCAAATTTTACAGACACTTACAGAGAGTATCAAAATATTTCCCAACAAAATCACTTCAATAATATCAACAACCAAACAGCTATTGATATATTGCGTGAAAGGTTTTTCATAAAGTATCCAAATTTCTCCGAGGCTTACAGTGAGTATCGAAATATTAACCCACAAAATCACTTTAAGAATAGGAGAATCAATAACCAAACAGCTATTGATATATTGTACGAAAAGTATTTCATGAAATTTATGCGCCATTTGGATGCGAATCCTCCGACTATTAGTGAGATCTTCGAGGACTTGAGTATTGAGATGAGGGCGAAGCAGATGAAGCAACACTTCACTTTGTTTGTGACCGACGCCAACACCGAAAAGACCAACAGTAAAGACAACGCGTACTACGACTGGAACCCCATTGAGTCGATCACCACAACCCCATCCCTACGCAAGTGTTTCACGTACTTCAGTGATCTGAACGAGAAATGGCGGGACTATAAGATGGGAGTCCAGAACTTCTTCGTGAGGATCGGACAAAGACACAAATGGTTTCCGTTCAGCAAAAAGTATTTGTCTGACTATCAGTTCAGTATTCACGCGCCGAATATGATTCCGGTTCTCAATAAAGAGAATTTCGTGACACTAACCATGGCTTCAAGACTTCATGTAACCTTTTCGGAGATCCGGATCAAACGATTGCCACCTAATTATGTGATCAATTGTCGCGAATATGACTTCAATGACACCAATCATATCCAACTCAGGAGCGACTGTATCACCAAATGTGTGCAGAAATGTCTGAAGGATTCATGCAAAACGGATTTCGTTGAGATTCCGGAGTTTCTGATCCAATGGGAGTATTATAAGGGGCTCAGCATTAGGCCGGATAGGTTGGCGCCGATACTGAGCCAAAACGTGACGGAATGCATACAAGTAGAAAGCAAAACGTGCAAGGTACAATGCGAGGGCAAGTGTCCCAACAATTGCATGGATCGGGTCTATGATTTCAATATCGTGGAGTCCAGAGATGATAGTTATAACATTGAGTTCAATGTAGAGCACAGCCGACTGCCCGACCAGGTCTATGAACACACGCCTGAAGTCTACTTCATATCATTCGTGTCTAATTTGGGAGGACTGATAGGCATGTGGTTAGGGATGTCCATCATATTAACATTTGATTATATTACTCAGTTATTTGTGAAAAAGTCTATTAATTGTGAATATAAGAAAAAATTAGAATTTATGTTAAAAATATTGCTCGCATTAACATGTTTTACGGGATTTATATTACAAACCAAACAACTCATTGAACAGTATTTCAGTGGCAGTACTACTGTCTACATAACGGTTGACAAATTAAAAGAAAGCAAAATACCGGCCATTACTCTGTGTTTCCCAACTTTCTTATCAATTGAGAAATTTGGTGAAATGTATTCATCCAATCAATACATTAACAAATCATTTACAGAATATATGAATTATTTACAAGATATTAAAAGTGATGATTTTTTAAATAGTCGACAAATATTGTCTAAGCTTTTTAATAATTATTATAATCAATGGTTTAAAAGAAGTTTAAATAATCCAACAATTTATCAAATATTTGAGAATTTAAGTTATTCTTTGGCCAACTCTATGGCAATGAATGTATTATGTGATGACAGTGAACACCACATCAAACGAAGACATTATTATTATCTCAGACACTGAACCAATTGAATCCATCAGATCTACGGCTCCTTTAAAGAAGTGTTTCACATATTTTAGTGATTTAAATGAAAAATGGCAGCAATTTATGACTCATATTAAGTATATTTCGGTTATATTTCATCACCAGAATCAATGGTTCCCACAATTCCGTGATCTTTTAAATTATCAAATCAGTCTTCACTCACCGAATCTGATTCCCGAAGAAAGCAAAGAATTTTTCACTCGAATTAAAATGCCGTCAAAAGTATTTATAACATATTATGAAATCCAGACCCGACTCCTACCGCCCCGTTATGTCACTAATTGTCAGAACTATGACATCAATAATAGTGAAGATCACCGAAAATTTAGGACTGATTTCACACTCGAATGCATTGAGAAGTGTATGAAAGAAAGGTGTCGTGAACTGGAACAGCACAACTATAGAAATATTTACATTTACGACTTCTTGCATAGGAAGGAAAGGTATCTAAATATATCAATGAGAAACGAAAGCCTAGACTATATTGGCTATTATGGTAACGTGAATTGGTATGGTTGTCTCACAAGCAGAAAATGTCACGTCGTATGCGATCGACTCAATCCAAACAATTGTGTCCAAAGGATATATGATTTTAAAGTGATTGAGACAATCGATACAAATGACGATAAATTGGAGATCAATATCAGGCACAACCAATTGCCTGATAAGATATTTGAGCACATACCTGAGATGTCATTCATAACATGTATATCGAGTTTTGGTGGATTACTGGGCATGTGGTTAAGTATATCTATAGTGGTTATATTGCACTTCATAATTACAATCATATTTAATGATTGGGGAAAGAGAACTACAAAGAATAGGATTCCCAGATCACCCATACCTCCAAAACCAATTTACAATCAAGATATTGCCAGTGGATCTAACAATTGATCCTGGTAATATTCTGTAAGTCTTAACACATACAAACTGTAAGCATATTGTGCAATTAGATTACAGAAGTTATTAAAATTGATCATGTTTTAAAATAAAAATTAAAATAGTCATTTAAAAATATGATTATAATTAAATGTAGAATATCAATATTTATGTTTTACAAAATATATGTAGATTTTTGCACAAAAAATATAGCAGCGTTTGTGCAAGTTGATGATCAAATAATACTTGTACTTGGTGCACTAGGTTTAAATCTAACTTTAATTTTGTACGCTTTGATTCAATACTGTATGTTTGATACCGTAAAACCTGATCACATGTCTTATACAATGTATACAGTTTATTTTGACAATATGATTTATAACTTTTTATTTGATAATACAAGATATGCTTGGTTAAATTATTGAAGCAGTTTTTAAATAATAAATAGCAACAAGCACTTTCTGTGTATTCTACCGTTTACCTTTCTGGTGAAATTATTTAATTAATCTTGGTGTTTTTAACTGACGAGTAACCTTGATTAACAATAAATATTCTTAAAATATATATTTCTTATATAACAAACTAATCATAATAAGTGGGCACAGTATACGCTTTAGTATAATGTCTAAACAGCACCGGTAGTTATTTTAATAACAGATAAAACAGTAAATTTTACTTAATTTAATTGTTTATAATATTTTTATTGACAAGTTAGATATATGGATTGCGTTTGCGTAAATAATTTAGTAATTAATATATTAAATAAATTATGATTTACAAAAATTATTGAGCATTTAAAAACTGTAATTTAATATACAAATTTCATTTATATTAAATTTGCCTAGTGCATAAAGTTGGCTCTAATTTTTAGCAAGAAAAATTACATGACTATTAGTTGCATGCTATTGGGACCGACACTGTTAATGAAATGACAAGGTTTATAATTACTAAATTCTTATTATTTTATACTATAATAAATATTAGCTTTTTCTAAAAAATTAATAAAAATTTAAAAGTAAAGGAGCTCCCTCGTTTTGTCTGGGTTTGGGTCCGACTGGGTTTTAAAGTCAATCCCTTTTTAGAAAGTATAAAAATAAATTTCATAATGTATTCTAATTCATAGGCAATTTGATAAGGCTGTAATATATTTCTTAAAAATTATTTTAATATTATGCAATAAATAATATATTTCATAATTGGCAATTAGTAATTTAATTACCAATTTTGCAAATTAATTTACTATAACGATCATTTTGAAATGTGTATTTAAAAATATTTTTAAGGTAAATAGGCGAACATTTTTTATTATAATTCATGCTAATTTAAAACTGAATAAAATTGAAATATTGTTTGACAAGTATTTCATGAGTTTATGCGACATTTGGATGCTTATCAAAAAACTATTATGTTTTTAATACCATAATATATTTCTAATAAATGAATATTAAACTACAGTTTCTATGATAATTTAGTTAATTATTATTTGATTCTTAATTTAAAAATATTTTATTTACTTTAATGAAACTCATATTTAAATTAAGTAAATTAATTAAATAAATAAAAATCGTTTCAAAATTCAGATCATTTTCATCAGTTATTATGGCGTTGAAGTAGTGTATAGTCTTCGGGACTGCAGTATATGGCGATCAACAGCGGCGGTATTTTATAGTGACCCGGAGTATAGACGTGAGGTTTATGTTAGCAAAATTATTATTTTTATTATTATAGATACTTTATATTAATTATCTTTATTTATAGAAATATCTAAGAAAATTTGTAATTTTTAATACGGATAGATAACTACTGTAGTATTATAGATTATAGATTATGAATTATATTATCTTAATCTCTTATTAATTTTATATAATTTATGGGCAATTAAAATGTTCTTGCACTTACTATTAAGGTTTAACATATTTAATATAAAATAATCTTGCTTACTAAATAATAATTGAACCTTAAAATAACACTTTAATTCAGTTTATTATTTATTTATGTTATACTTTATAAATTAGAATTTTGTTAATTCAGTGAAGTAATGATTTTATATTAAATTGTGCATGCTCTCTGGAACATTTGTGCACTAATGTGGTCAGAAATAATCAGATTGTACCGGAACAAAATACACATGATTAATCTGTCCCATAACATTAATAAATTAGCCAAATATGAGACGGCATCGGGCGGTACACTTTGATAAGCTTTTCTAGTGATCTTTGTCATTTTTATAAAAAATATAGTAAAGTAGATAAGAGATTTAAAATTAACAGGACAATTGTCACTAAGCCCAATATAATATAATTATGAATTAATATATTGTGTATTAAAAAGTATTTGTTTTAAAGTACAGCTTATAAATAAATAACTAAATTAATCAATAAACACGATGTCAAAGTGAAACTATCATGTTT
>CAJPVJ010002581.1:0-12737 GCA_905397405.1 Oppiella nova
GTTGAAATTTTTATAATTTTTATTATTGATTTAATCAATAATAATTGTATAAGGCTCTAACCATGGTCAATCGGTATCCAACGAACATAATTGGATCAAAATACAATTTATCAGGAGTATTTATTAGAGAGATATATTACTTAGAAATGATATGTGGCTTAAAACCCGACAAAGATTTATCATATTTCTCATTTACCAAGCTATTTGATCATCAGGTAAGTTTTTATATAATTATATAGTGATCTAGTTATGCCTAATTAAATTATTCAAAATATAAATTGTTATAGAATATTTAGCATATTGCTTATTTTTATATAATATTTAGTTTTAATAAACAATATGCAATCATTTTAATATTTAATAAAATACAGTATTATTTAATATTTATATTATATTAATATTTATATGATACAACCTGTAAAATAAATTTATCTTTATTCTTAAATTATCAATCATATATTATAATAATTCAACTGGTAACGACACACACTAGAATTAATATTTTTCATGCTTATTTTTAAAATAATAGATCTGGATCAATTTGCTCGTAGTCTCCATAATGAACGCCATACTAATCAGTCTATTAAGCGACTCAAGGATTACGGCATTCAACGCATACACAGAAGTATACAAATCGTTGACAAATCAATCGACAAATATTTTTCAACAATTACTTAATAGTAAACCCATTTCCAAGTCACGTATAATTATAATAATCATGGTAGTTTACATCTGGATACTAAATGCCCAAATAATTACCCAGGCATTTAACTCGATATTACTGAATTCTTATATAAAATTAAACCCAGCTCCTATTTCTAATACATTGGATGAGGCCATGGCAAATAAGGACCTTGCTATTGCTGCTAATATTAATGCTGATACATTAGAGGGCATGGACCCTGATAATATACCACGTTTAAATGCGACTATATCAACCCTGGTGGAGAAAACTAAAAATTATAATAGTCAATTTAAAGATACTTTTACAGCTTGGCACTTTATGTTTGATGATGTTATGTTTCGTGATATGTTATGGGGCAAAGTGGTTATGTTTACAAATACATACAAGGTGAATAAAGTGCTAAGTTTACGAGCAAAGTACCTTGATTGGTTTACGATTACTGATGATAAAAATATACCCGAGTATTGCTTTTACGTGGTTCAAAAAGGGCATAAATTCACCAACTCGATTTTATTTGCGTAAGCTAAAATTAATTAAGTATATACAGTATATATATTTTGCTTGATCAATTTAATTCGATATTTAGACAAAAATAATAGATAAAACTTTTTATAACGACAGCTGCTCGAAAAGCCAAATTGATACAAAATAGCTTGTTGATTTAATATATAATACACAGTTGAATATATTTACAGTTTAAAACATTACATATAAATAAACTTATTATTGTTACAGTATTTACTTTTTCAATCCTAGATACTTGCAAGCAATTGAATCGGGATTAGTGGATCATCATGAAGTTATTGAAAACATATTGGATCAGGATAATGCACGCAGGGAACATTTATTAAACCCTATTGATTTTCATTATGATAGTTACATTTATAACAATATTAATGTCAGTGAAATCTTTAACAATATATTGATTTTATTATTTATTATGCATATAATAGCATTCGTTATGTTTGTGCTGGAAATAATTGTGTAACAAACTTATTATAATCTTTAATTTAATCTTTAATTAATGATTTTAAAATACTAATATGTAATCATTACATTGTAATGCAATAATATTCATTATAATTTTAAAACTGTAAATATAAACATTTTGTTAAATTTAACAAAATAAATATTTTTGCTCAAGTAATAACGGTACTTTAATTTATTATTTAAAGGTATAATAAATTATTTTATTAACAAGTAATTGATTTTGTATTTGTATTAGACTATATTTAAAGTATTATTTTTAATATTATTAATTAAAAAAATTTATATTAAATAACATAATTAAAAAGAATCATATATAAAAAAAACTAAATATTTTATTAATACAAATATTTTAGCATAGTCTAATATAAAATACATTATTATTTCAAATTTCTTATAACATTCAGTTAGCTTGATTACATGATATTTATCAAAATTATTGATTAAAAATATTTTTAAAAAATAAACAAGATAATTTAGAAGTATAACAGTAATAACAAGCACACATTAATTAGCATGCTAAATGTTGACTTTCTGATATCCCTGGCCATTGATATCCCGGAAATATCTCTCGTGCTTCACTTGTCTGGCTATTATGAAACACTGGACACATATGACGGTCACCAGTATTACGGCCAACAGTGCCATCAGATTGAGGAGGTGTGGGAAGACAGCCATCATATAGTTTAGTATAAAGTACTTGTAGTCGGAGTTCAGTTGGTTATCCTCAGCACTGGTACCCTCATCATTGACACCGAGACGTTGGTGTCTGGCCGGGAATATGACATCGATATTATCCTGGTCATTAATCTGGACGTTTACTGACTGTTCATTAGCGGGAACTGGAGGTCTGGTGGGGTCAGAGGGTGTGCTACAGTTGCTGCTGTGATAAGATGCCTGTCCACAGCCAATGCCGGCTAACCAACTTTCCAGCTATTATTTGTAAATAGAAAAAATATTTTTTTAAAAACTGTTAATTAAATATAATTACTAATGAATAGAGCTTTTTATTTAAAATTATGTTTAATTTTGGAAAACTAACAATAATTATATGTTTTTTAATTTATTAATTATTATACTTTTTGGCATTAATAACATAATTAAAAGTAATCTCGTATCAATTTCCTAGTTTTAAAATTAATAAATTATATCTGAAATTTTAAAACAAACGGGTAAGTAACTACATTTTAATAAATAAAATATCAAACTAACTTATAACATTTTACATTTATTATATACAGCTCATATTTTACAAACCTGACTAAAATAGCTTTCTATGGACACACGCTCTTGTTGCGGACATTTAAGCTTGGCAATATCATCCAGACAATCAATATCGTCCCACGTGGCGCAGCATATATTTCTAACCGGGGGCCTTTTGTGGTGAGTAATATTCCACTTGATAAACGCCACCTGTCGGCAGCCAACCCTAACTATAGGGTTGAGGGTACCTAAACAGTCCAGCGCCAGGGGGTCGGGCAGGGGTTGCGGGGGTATCTTTATTTCATTGACGGCATTCTTGGAGTCCAACTCCTTTTCCAGTTGTAAGCGCTGTTCATCGAGTGTCAGTAGGGTTGGCAGTATACAGTGAGTGCCCCCTCGCGGGAAATCTTTACACGTTTTGCGGTTATAAAAATCAATTAATTGCGAGAAATAGTTGTTGACATCAGCCAGCTCTTCGGCCTCGCAGTTGGACTACCAAGGTAAAAAAATTAATTTTTAATTTAATATGAATTAATTAAATATTTCTAAAGAATTAACGTTAATAAGTTAAAAATTCAGTATTATCAGCTATTTAGATTTTTAAAAAATGAAATGAAATGTATTTATATATTAGATTTGTAATTTAATTTTAAAAATATTATGAATGTCGTCATTTTAGTTTTGTGATAGTTTTCTATTAAAAAATTTAAAAAAATTCATTTTAATAAATCCAATCACCGAGCTTCTCCACATAAAAAATCAACACTTCGTTTATATTATATATTCGTTATTTAAATTATTAGTTTCAGTTTGCTTGTTGAGATTATTTCATTAATTCATTAATTCATCATTAATTAAGATTAAGTAACTTACTATATTACATTTTAATCAAGTTAGAATCATAAAAATAACTAGAATTTGGACATAAAACTAACCCTAAACTTAAATTACTTACAAACACTATTTTATGATTTATAAATTCAGACGTATAATTGTATTAATTTAATATAAATAAAACGTACGTTAGCGGCAACATCCAGGTCACACTCCAGGTTATCCCATTGGGCGCAACACACGTCCCCTAACGTGGAGTAATCCGAGACATTCCAGTTCTTAACCGAGTCGTTACGGCACTCCCAGAGCTCAGGTAGCACTGTATTCAGACATTTAACTGCACCCCTGCCCGGAAGGGGAGGTAGGGGCTGGGGTACACCCTTTAAACCGTAAAACTCTGAAAAATCTACGGCATATGTGCCCACATATAATTGAATTGATATTATTACTGCTAGTTTGATAAACATGTTATTCCACAAATAGGTGGTACACGGTTACTTTAAAAAAAACTTTAAATTAAATTTTTTGTTTTGTATAAATATTCACACCAAATAATACGTAGTAATAGGTGCCTGTTTTGAAACAATATTTTCTATTGCCAGTTATTTTCCTGATTATATCCATGGATATAATAATAGTGTCATTGTTTAGCTAACTGTTTATAACCATAGAGTTTAGTGTATAATGAAAAATAATGTCTAACAATGTCTAATGAGTTATCAGTTTTTTGTGTGTGGTATTTGTTTTATTATGCGATTTCTAGACTTTGCTGTAAATATAAGTGTTTATTACAAGTGTATTATTTATTAATTTTTTATTATTAGGATGTTTTTTCTCATTGCAAATAATGACATGTCATAGTTATTTCATATTACCATTGTTTCTATTATAAGGAATAATGTATACTAATATCAAGTATTTCACAGTAACATAGCTTTTGCAAAGTATTATTACCTAGTAACAATTCTTGAATACTAGTACTGTATAATAATGAGAATTTATTACTAACTAAATATTAAATTAATTTTTAAAAAGGCTTAATTACAAATAATATTAGCATTTAATTAGTGTTTAATTATTCTTAATAAAGTAATCTAATTATTTTTAATAGAATACCTTAAAATTAGGGTTGTTAAATGTTTTAAAATATTAAATATAAATAATAACTACTACATTATGTCCATGAGAATTATATATTGATTAATCATTTCATAAATAATCAATTTGTATTATAATGTAATTACAACAACTATATTCTTTAATGTGTCCTTGAAGATTTCCGAAATATATTAAACTGTTAATTTCATAATAATTTAAAATAATTTTATTATCATGATTGAGTAAATTGTAGTTTAAAAATTAAATCAAAATATATAAATATATTTTAGCATATTAAGAGTCGGTGATGATATTGCCGTTTAATCTAAATTTATTTAAAACTTTTATTAATCTTAAACTATATATTAAAATTACTATTTTGTATCGGAAATTATTATTAATTACCCGTTAATTTTTATAAACTAAAAAACATGATTGAGATAAAATTAAATGTTAGCTTTTAATTAATTATTTAAATATAATTTTAATGACTATAAAGTATTCAATAAATAAATAGACAACAACAAATTTTATTTAATACAATTTTTAAACCATTTATAATGTAATGACTATTAATACATAATAATCTTAATTAATAAATAAGTAAAACTAACAGTAATATTTATATAAATTATGGCAATTATTATTATACGTCAACATAATAAGTTCACGCTTTAAAATATTAACATATAACTTGAAACTGTAACAAAAATGCTAATAAAGTTATCTATTACACAACCTGTTATACATTATACATAACTAAGTAAGTCGCGATGGACGGTAAATATTTTTAATATAATTCATTAATAAAATATTAAATTATTTATTAAGTTAATAAATATATTTTATAACATTACAAATAAGACTAAGTATCCACAAAGTACGTAGGCAAAATTTTGGTCAAAAATTCACCCCCCCCCCTACACGCCTATCGTACATAGGAGTTTAACATGGGGACATACGTTTTGGCGTGACCCCCCTTCCCCTAGGCATGCGTATGTACTTTGTGGATCACGCCTAAGGGTGTTAGTATTATTTTACATACATTTATGTAATATTAAATTTATTAAAAAAATTTATATTAAAACTTCAGCTTGTTTATTATAAGTGATTATTAAGCAAGTGATAATTACATGATAATTTTTATAAACTAGACATCACTCAGATAAAAATAAATTTTTATTTTATTATTTAAATAAAACAGTAATGAATCTATAAAATAAATATAAAATTTAATTATTTATAAATCTTATTTTCGTATTTAATATATAAGTTTAAATAATTATCTATGGTCTAAATTCAAATACGACTTGTATTATTTAAGTAAATTAGTTATATAATTTATTAAATTGCTAATCTTATAACTTTTATAAAAAGAATTTACAAAATATAACATTATATCAATTTAATAATTAAATAAACAAAAATATAAATATTTATTTAACCTGTTAATGTATTTATTATATAAAATATAAATATTAGTAATATTATATAGTTGATAATAGCTTTATAGTATTATGGTTTACAGATTTCAATAGAAATTTATTAAATACAATTGCAATAAATAAATATCTACATCATTTACTATTATTATAAACTATATAGATTAGATATAATAAGTTGCCTAATATATTGCAAAATAATTAAATCAATTGTACATTACGCCAATTAATTATTTGTTTAATAGCAACATTTCCTTGTAATATTATTATTAAATTAATAATAATTTAGTAATTATAACCTGATAATGGGCTTAATAAATATAAACAAGTAAATAATAATGTATATTAGAAATATTTATCTGGTTTATATAAATTATTATTTTAAAGTATTTAAAAATATTTACATGTAACTATAAACTGTAACAAAAATCCTAGTAAACTTATAAATTACACAATCTGTTTTAAATTATAAACAATTGGTAAAGCAGCGACAACGGATAAATATTTTTAATATAATTAATTATATTTAACTAATTACATCACCCATATATTAAATGTTGTTTTCCTAATATGTTGTGCACTTGTACAACTATAGATTAAACATATCCTATACTACTCCAAAATTAAAGCATGTAGGTGCAATACTGTACACTTAATCGCCCATACCTTTTGCACTAATTGCAATGTCACGTACACGGGTTTCAATCACTACCTGCATGTCAATCATGTGTTAATCCAATTACAAAATTAATATCAAACGATCCCGATAACTTGACAAGTGTATAGCATAGCACTTTCTTATCTAGGTTCTTTGTCTAGAAAATCAATATAAGGACAAAGATTTCTGAGAAAAATATTGCATTTAATTGTATATTTCATATGAACTGAAAAAAAAATCTGCAAACTTTCTGTTACTATAAAAACAAAAATTAGTTTTTGATTTACTAATATTACTTTTATTACATAGATCATTTACAAAGTTTATTTAACAAAAATGAAATTAATTTTTATAACTATTGTGTTAACCATATTCACGGTTTACTGCGGCAATGCTAAGCCACAGCACAAGACTACCTCACCGCCCACACCCCTAATCGAACCGACTCCCAGTCCATTGGCAGCTATTTGTGATAATAAAATGGGTCGGGCTGTGAAGGACCCCCTGGATAAAAGTGGCATTAAAAAGTGCTATGAGGATGGTGATTTTAAATTTAAAATCAAAACGCTGGATAACCCTGATCTTTGTTGCGGACTTTGGAAATTTTTTAAGTGTTTGCAGCCGTTTCCTGAGAAAATGTGCGCATGTGATGAGCGACTGGAGTGGTATGATTTTGTGGCCAGGGAGATTAAATATGAGGAGGCCACAGACTGCCGACATATACCCTATGACAGCCCAATTTGCACTAAATGATTAATATCATTGTTATTAAAATAAATATAATTAATTAATGTTTATAATATGCTGTAATTATTGATAAAATAAATAAAAAAGTTATTTTCAAATTAACTTGTTGCAAAATGAATTTTAATAGTTATTTATTTCTGTGTAGCGCCGCCAGTAAAATAAATACAAAAATAGCAAAGTTAATTTTTATTATCTTTTAACATAGTTTACAGTTTATTAATAATTCAATGTTATGTCAATAATCATTTTTCTATAATTATAATTAGATTTTATTTATCTTATGATTTATTACAAAAAGGATTTATATTTATTATAGATTTATAGTTACAATTATAATTTACTATTTAAGAGCAATTAAATTTGATATTATATTAAACATTTGTATATTGTTTTATTAATTTTTATTACAGTAAATTATTTGATCCTTATGTTTTAAATGGTAGTATAAAATATATTAACTATAAAATATTTGTTGAACAAACAAATAAAATTTGCTGCATGAATAAATTATTATCACGTATTATATTATAAAATAAATATTAGTTTATATAGTAGTATTAAAAATATTAACATTTCTAAAACAAATTAATTGTTTAAATATTATTTAGTATATTTAATTTGACTTAACTTATAATATTTTTATTAACTTCATTTGTTATGTAAACTTCAAAGTGATTACATTAGCTATAACAATTTCTAAGGTATTATATTAATTTAATTATTACAATAAAATTAAAATTTATTTGAAATTTTGTGTTCACTAATAAACAAAGGTTATTTTCATAACCTTTTCATATTATAATTATGAACATAAACTATTATATTGGCATAACTTTGCTTAAAGTTGTATTTCTAATATTCATCTCGATACAATTGTAAGTAATTTGAAATGAGCTAGTATAAATTTAACATAAATTTAATTATATTTTTGTAACATCATTATATTTAATCATTAATTAGCGTGACTGGTATAGACCCCAGATATACTGTGGTGGGACCTAAACAATTGCGACCAAATACTGAGCACCACTTCAGTGTATCGGTGTTTGACCTACTGTTGCCCATTCAAGTGCATGTATCTATAATGAGGGATAGTATTATTATAGCCAATGGTACCGCCTACTTTGAGACCTCTGAGACCCAGGTGTTGGACATATCCATTGGTGATTGGAAAGACAGATAATCCAAATTACCCTGTTATGGATTTAAAAATGAGGCGGCCTTTGATTTTAATCCAAAGAGTCTATACATATTCATACAGACAGACAAAGCTATGTATAGACCTGGACAGACAATACAGTTCCGGGCACTGGTAGTTGATCCATCATTACTGCCAATATCTAACACATAAATTGATATTGAGATTAAGGTAAGTTTATTAATATATTTAATTTAATATTGTCCATTCTTGTAAATAATTTAAAATGTATTTATGATGTAATACTGTACATACTATACTGTACGGATGACTTTGTGTTTAAAATAGGTGTATTTTTCATTGAAAACTATATACTTAACCTGATAAATAAATTAATAGTATAATATGATATTATATATTATAATACATTCTATGATACTTTTACAAGTTAGTAAAACTATTACTATTATTAATTTAAAAATAAAAATCTATTTATATTAACACTAAATCTAAAGGTTTTATAAGTTCAAAAGTACTAGTATTTATGGTTTACGTTTAATTAAATAAAATAAAGTATTTCTTCGATAAATACATAACCTTTTTGCACTAAAAGATCCCTATTATGAAATAAGTTAACAGTATCTCAAATTAAAATAATATCCAAGTTAACATAAAATGTTAAAATGTTTGATAATTTTGAAATAATAATAGGAATGAAAACAAATAAATAACTGTAAATTGTTGATCATTTATTGATTATATTATATGGATGGGCCCGTGCAGAATAATTCTTAGAAATACACATTTCAAACTGTAATTTTGTCAAACTTTATTTGTTAATGTGTGTTAGTGCAAAATTACAGTTTGAAATGTATATTTCTAGGAATACTTCAATAACTTATAGTCCAATTAAGTAATCAAATATTTGTAAATTGGAAATAAAGATACATAAATATAAGATGTTAGTTTTAGAATACAAATAATTAATTTATTTGGTTACTTGAATATTTAAAAAAATCCTTTAAAAATAATAAATTTAAAAATATCAAGGACTTTTGTAAATTAATCACAAATTTTAAAATGTTTACAATCTGAGACTTTAACTCATTTAGTCCACAAATTAAACTTTTAATTGAAGTAATAAATTAAAACAATATATTTAATTTATATACAGCTTATTATATATAATGCTGTATTGTTTAAAAAGCAATTTAATATTATAACATTAATATAATGTAAGTACCAGTTTTTAATTTAAATTTTTTAAATCAAAAGTATTATTTAATTAATTATTAAAAGGATGCCAAAGGCAATCGTATTAACCAATGGTCTCAAGTTATGCCAACAAATGGTGTATTTTCTGGTGAACTACAGTTATCTGAACGCCCGGTGCTCGGGGACTGGACTATTGGTGTGGATGTTTTGGATCTGAGGTCTGAAAAGGTGGTAACAGTGGCCGAGTATGTATTGCCCGCATTTGATGTCGACATATCCCTACCTCCCTATGCGACCCGTGATAGGTCTGAAGTGGTGGTTACAGTCAAGTCGTACTATACGTACGGAAAGTCGGTTAAGGGGGAGGTTATGCTAACAGTTACAACTGATAAACCAAATACAAGTATTTTTTTATTTTATTTAATTTTAAAATGTTACAAATTTTAAAGACATTGTTAATTTACTTAGATAAATTCTTATTTTAACTAGAAACATTTGCGCTTAATCAAACAATAATTGGTATTGTCGATATTCCCATGAACCTAATGACTGATCTTGGTCTGGACAATCAACAAGGCGATTTTAGCATCGAATTTAGTGCTACAGTAACGGATAGTATTGTACGAAAGAAACATAGAAAAACAAAATTAATTACATTACCCTGTTTGACGCCCTATAGTGCGCGCACTATCTGAGAAAAAAAGTGATTTTTTTGGAGAAAAATAGAGGGGCGCACTATACGCAGGGTGCGCATTATCTGAGAAAATTACAGAATTTTTTTAAAAATTATTAATTCTAATTTTAAATTAAGTGCAAATTAATTACAAATCAAAGCCTTTAAAATCTTTAAAACTAAATTAATTCAATTACTAATAACACAAACATAGTTAGCACTTATCATTAATAATATTATTTTGGTAGAGATATTATTTCACAAATTTCACATTTATTATACAACAAATAAATGTAATTTAACTTCACATCAAAAGTATTTTATAACAACTCTTAATTTAAACTATTAAACAAAAGTGCTTTTCAGTTGACTAGTATAAATGTGCCAAAAATCACTAAATCAATATTGTATGAAATTTTTAAAAATTTAATTTCCTTATCTTATCTACACCTTGTGTTAAGCGTATTCCTAGATATCTCAGATGATTAGTTGTCATAAAGTCACTTAAATTCCATTCATATAAATGCCTACATATAAATGCCATTTATACCTGGGCATATTTATGTTATAATATGGGCGCACTATACGTAGGGTGCGCACTATCTGAGTAAGAAACATACATTTTTGTAAAAAATGAAAGCGCACTATACGGTGGGGGCTATAGGGCGTCAAACAGGGTATATGAGAGGGACGTAAAGGTGGAGCTCATAAAGTCGTCCGAAAATTATAAGCCAGGTCTCAAATACAGTCTAATTATAAAAGTGGTCAATCATGACGACACCCCTGTCCCGGATAACGGTCCACAACTCATATTTAGCTATAACTATGCCGACAATGATATTGATTGGTTAGGGCAATCATACCAACCGTGCGCTGGACTTATTCATATAGATTTCATAGTGCCACGATCATTTATGGCCGAGATAAAGTTTAAGGCTGAATATATGGGACACACCTACAATTTTCCGAATTCGAAAAAGTCTGAATCCTTTTACGGGAACTACATTCAAATCACCATAAGCAATTTAAGTGACTTTACGGTGGGCAACGATATAGGATTTAGAGTTACAGCTACCGAACCCCTTACCATACTTATGTATCAAGTCATTGGTAGGGGTAATATAATATTGACAAAAAATGTTCCTGTTCCAAATAGCGAAACCTATGAGTTTAGCGTTAGGGCTGTCCCTCAAATGGCACCCAAAGCACGGATTATATGTTATTATATTAATGAGGAGGTGGTGACAAAATAATGGAACTGTACCATGGGCAATTGGAAGCACATGGTTGACGGCATATGTTGTAAAATCGTTCAGCATGGCAAATCGTGTTACTAATATCGATCAAAATATCATCGTTAATGCAATAGATTGGCTAAAAAGTCAACAGGAATTTGATGGGCACTTTAAAAACACTGGTGGTAAATGGGCTACGGGTAAAGGTGGGATCACAGATAGCAGCATGGCACTAACAGCTTTTGTAATTATTGCAATACACCATGATCAAAACGCGAAATATACTGAGAAAATTAACCACGCTACCAGTTACCTTCATAATAATTTAAATTCAAATATGGATTATTATGCCTTATCACTTGTAACATACGCCCTTTATTTAGTCGATAGTCCCGAAAAGGATAAAGCTCTAGATCGATTAGTTAGTTTGACGCAAGGTAACTGGGATTCTTATGGGAGCAATAATATTGTTGAAACGGCTGCTTATGAATTATTATCATTGGTCATGAAAAGGGATACCGAAAACGCGTTGTCAGTTTTGAAATGGATTTTACGACAACAACAATCTAATGGATATTTCGGTAATACACACAACACTGATATTGCTTTACAAGCGTTGGGAGAGTTTGCTCAACACATGTCTCATAATATCGTGGAACTGGATATCAGTTTCAATTATATGGCCGCAGATAAACTCTATGACAAAACTCTTTTGACTAGATTATTTAAATTAAATATATGTTAGGATTGAGCTAGAACAAAATAAAATTTTTTGCAACTATTGTTTTTAGGGACCATTACAACCATATGACCCTTTCCATC
>CAJPVJ010002582.1:0-12736 GCA_905397405.1 Oppiella nova
AATGCTTTTTATTTTATTTTTTCATTATATTTGATATTATTTTTGTGAAACACACACAGAATCTGATGTTTGCATTCAAACATAAATTGTTTATTATTTTATACACTCTATTAATTTGATTGATTTCTAACCAGAAGTGTTGTAAAAAAGTTCATTTATATTCTCATTAAATTAAAATATTAAATATAATCTTTAAAAATGGAAACAATATTGTAATTTTGTGAACATAAATTATTGTGATATAAAAATTGAATTTCACAATTCGTGCTCATATTTGTATTTTAGGAAAATATTTCGCAATGAATTAAATATTCACATAAAAATTTGACTAAAAATAGTTCTAAGCAAAAATATTTTAATCTCATTCGACAACTTACAAACGATGTCTGAGCATGGTCATCAAAATTCATTAATTTCAGTTAATTTCAAGTATGATGTCTAAAAACAAAGTTTTAATCCTTTCCCTTATATTCATTTCAAAAAAGTTATCAATTGTTCAAAGTTTGAGAGAAATTGTTGGAAATCTACCGAGTTGGACAGGTTGGACATGAATCGGTTGTTGGCCATCACCACAGCTGATCCAACGCATCCACAAACGCTTTACACGCAAATGTAAACACAGTTTTGGACACAAATAGTTTCCGCCATTTTTGATACCAATAGTGAGATCTGTTTTCTTGTCAAGTCTTATCGCCAATCACTGCCAATCACTTCCACACCGCCGATGACGGGTGCACTCAATGGCACTCAAATCCAGTCCTTATATCTCGTAATTAAACACTAATTAATGAATCAATTTGTGAATCAATTGAATTGAATTTGTTTTTCAACACTCTATACAACACTGTATTGACTTTGCGTTTAATGTTTGGCTCACGTCTGCCACCTATTGCCACACAATTCAGTCGTTTCACCGATTTTTTCATTTTATTTTTTATGATTTGTTGTATTGATTTAGAATTGATTTTTTGATTACAGTTTAATAGCACTAGAAATGAGATATTTTGTGACACCAAATGAAATGTATGATTATTAGTGTTCATAATTGGGGATCATTTATAATTCGTGTTGACATTGAAACCGAGTTGGACAGGTTGGACATGAATCGGTTGTTGGCCATCACCACAGCTGATCCAACGCATCCACAAACGCTTTACACGCAAATGTAAACACAGTTTTGGACACAAATAGTTTCCGCCATTTTTGACACCAATAGTGAGATCTGTTTTCTTGTCAAGTCTTGTCGCCAATCACTACCAATCACTTCCACACCGCCGATGACGTGTGCACTCAATGGCACTCACATCCAGACCTTATATCTCGTAATTAAACACTAATTAATGAATCAATTTGTGAATCAATTGAATTGAATGTCTTTTTCAACACTCTATACAACTCTGTATTGACTTTGCGTTCAATGTTTGGCTCACGTCTGCCACCTATTGCCACATAATTCAGTCGTTTCACCGATTTTTTCATTTTATTTTTTATGATTTTTTGTATTCTAAATCTTAACTAAAAAACTAATGTCAAATTATCGTGATCTTTACTCTATAAAACACTGTGGTTTACTTTACATACTAATAATCACAAGTATTAACCCCTAGTAAATATTAAGCACAACTGTAACTTTTTATTTTACTCTTATTTACCGATAGATGCAAGAATTGTATGCATCAATTTAGGCACATACTGTACTACAGTGTACCATAGTGCAATATTCGTACTAATGTATCTAACTTATCATAAGAATAATTAATTACAACAAAAAATTTTCCATGATATGTTTACTATTTATATAATTATCTACTATATTTTCTATGTTTGTAACTCATTGAACCAATAATTAGCAAGCCATTTCTCTAGAATTATGGTAATTCTTTGTACCAAGAATATTCTTGTAGTAAATTGGCGATAATGAATATATGGATTTATTAGATTTATTTGAATGATTGGGCCATAAATTGAATAAAAACAGAGTTTTAGTTGAATATAGAGTTTAAACTGAGTTTAATATAGTGATGCGATTGTGTAAATGGTGTCTATCTATGCATTATTTGCTATGAAACGAGTGTTAATTGTATTGATTGTGCAGCATTGTACAGTAAAATAGTAATATTTGCTTATTCTTTGGTCTTCTTAGCGATTGTGAGGACTTTGTGTGTCTGTTGTGGACGAGAGGAGAGACCCTTAATTCCCAGACGTCTTCCACTTTTGCCAACAAATGATTTATTTGCTGTTCGGCCCAAATGTCAGCTCACTTTTGTTATTAGCTATCAATTGGTCAACAAAACAAATTAATTAAATTCTGATTTTATTAGATCTATAATTAGTTATTTTCGACTCAAATCATATACAGTATACAAGAAAATACAAATATGTTTCATTTTATAAGAGTTGTTTCATTTGATTATTGACTGTTGACTACAATATATCGCTGATTAGGAGTTTGAAAAGAAGTTTAATTAAAAGTAAGTTCGCGTTTCGAGTCTCGTTTATATCCATAAGGAATTAGCTTTGAATTTATTAAACGCCTTGTGATTAGTATTGATTGAAAAGTAGGTTTTCGTGTGGGAGTTGTATATAGTACTGGATTAAAGTCTGTGTCTGTTATTGTCATTATTTGATCAAACAGTTAGTCCATCTGCAGGTCTGTAGGAGTGACCGCTTCTCATAAGAATATTCTCATCGAATAATACAATATAATAGCCGCCAATTCAGTGCACGATATTATGTAGTCCTTAGTTTGCCTTTTGTTATGAAATGTCTAAGAAATACTATATTCTCGATAATAAGCGCTACAATAGTAAAGCGATTGTATTATTATTTTTTGTATGTTTTGGTTGCCATCCAATGAAAGGACCCTCATAATTGTCTCACACTATATACAGTACTAATATCAACTAAAGCCATAAACATATATACAATAATGAGATCATTTTATTTAATATTTGCGACCATTTATTCGACTTCGACTTATATTGTGCTTAACGTCTATACCGTATATTATATGATATTATATTATATATCAATTCTGGTACTTATATATTGTCTCACATTCTGAGTCCGGCATATGTCTCACTAAAATACAGCTAAAAATAAGACCAAAACATTATATATAATTATTAGAGGGAAAAATTAATGTCAGTATATAATGAAATGATTTAATGTGAAAAAGATATGTTTTGCACAATTTTATTGAAATTAATAATGTATTGAGATACACAGTGGATATAACTGTAAATATCATAAGTTATAATAATAGACAAGGTTTCACAAACATCTCATATATTACTCTTTCAATGAATTAGATAAATAAATGAATGAATTATAAGAAATATATTTGTTATGGAAAAAGTAAACTCTTTAGATATAAATGAAATTTATGTAATCAAATAAATTATAAATTATGTTCAATACTATGAGTTTTGCTTTTTTTGCTCAGTTTTGCTGATATAAACACAACAGTTATCCGATGAATGTATTGAATCGATGCCGAGTTTTTGCTTTTTTTGTTAATTGAGTCAATTAATTGGATTTTTGCCAGAAATTAATCGCATATATGTTGAGATATAGAGATCATGTCGTATATATACATAGATTTAGACATTTGGTGCAAATCTTTGTTTCTTAAGATAAGTCACGAGTCAAAAAATTATTGACAATTACTTGTATTAATAGAACACTATTTGTTTTCATAGACTTTCAAAATTAGTCTCTTTTATTAGTTTGAGTGTCAAGTGAAATGTCAAATTGATTAGCAATTATATAATTGGAGAAATAAATTCAAGTATAATTTTCAAATATCAATTGAATATATTGAGTATAGTATATTTGAATCAATAATAAAAACATATTTAAATAATTGAAAAGATTTTCAAAACTTTTTTGTCAAATCAATTTTATCAGAAGTTATTACATCGAGTCAATTGTATTATTATACTAGTAGACTGTAATTATATTAAGTAAGATATTGTTTGCAATAATAATGAATCTTTTTGACTACAAAGCGATTCAAATTCAAAATTATAGCAAAAGATTTTGTTTATAATTTATTTGTTTTGAGTGTTTCTGTCAAATAAAAAGAGTTTCGCATTTGAATCAATAAATCAAATACAATGAAATGAAAAGATGGTTTCGGAGATAAATAGAGAAAAAAAAATTATATAATTTATATATTAATCCATAGATATTCTTACGAATAGTGTATAACTGTAGAGCAAAATCATATTTATGGCAATTAATCATTTAAACAAACCATTCATACAAATCAAAATAAATTTCCATTCATTCCTTAAATCTTTTTAATACACTTTCATAAGAGTTATTATTTCCGAGAACTGTAGAGCAAAATCATATTTATGGCAATTAATCATTTAAACAAACCATTCATACAAATCAAAATAAATTTCCATTCATTCCTTAAATCTTTTTAATACACTTTCATAAGAGTTATTATTTCCGAGGACTCACTATAAATGTATAAATTCTTTAAGAATAACCAGAATTACAATCATTCAAATCATCAATAATAAAATTCACTAGATAACATGTTTTATGTATTATTTCTTGGTAAGTAATATGATTAAAATATGATTGAATTAGCCATAGTAACGTTTATTTATTTAAAAAATCAAGTTTACTTTTATATTTGTAAAGTAATCAACTGAATAAAATATGACTGCAATACTAATGTAATATTTATATAAAATTCCCAAATTATTTGAAATATTTATTATTCTAAAATCAATTTTTGATTATTTTCTGCCAAAACACAAGTTGACAGACATTTGACAACAAATACATATTTTGATTAATGAGTAAATAATTTTATTATTGAAAAATTCTTTGGCAATACTATTAAAGTCGGGCAACCATTGAGATATAGATAACTACATACTATACAGTAATGTATAGTAAAGTAATATCAAACGAATGGAAACAACGGTTTGATTGATAGTGTTTTGCAATTTAAGAAATCAATAGAGAAATAGTGCTTATATTCTATAGAAAAATATCTTAACATAAAATTAAATATTTTCGTATTGTATGAGAGCTTAGAATGACGTTTATTATGGTCTTTTGAAAAAATAAAAGCCCCAAAACCTAAGGTTACTTTTTAAATATAAATTTATATATATATTTTTTCTCAAATCATTTATAATTTCTCTTTTAAAAACATATCAGACAAAGGATTTCTTTTGACAACTCATCTAAACGGCAAATGTTGTGCTAAATAAAGACTGTCCGACACTATGAGAGCAGAGCTTTTGATATATTTCTTATCTAAAGGTATGTTATTATTCTCTTAAGTAAACCGAGAATTATGGCACAAAATATAGTACTCTTGTGTAAAACTGCTCTTTTGTCTCAACTCTTTTCCTTCAAAACTAAGTAAAATGTGATCTCAAGAGAAATTCAACGATAGTTTATATTGTTTGAAGAGATTTCCAACAATTTCTCTCAAACTTTGAACAATTGATAACTTTTTTGAAATGAATATAAGGGAAAGGATTAAAACTTTGTTTTTAGACATCATACTTGAAATTAACTGAAATTAATGAATTTTGACGACCATGCTCAGACATCGTTTGTAAGTTGTCGAATGAGATTAAAATTGTTTTTTTGCTTAGAACTATTTTTAGTCAAATTTTTATGTGAATATTTAATTCATTGCGAAATGTTTTCCCAAAATACAAATATGAGCACGAATAGTGAAATTCAATTTTTATATCACAATAATTTATGTTCACAAAATTACAATATTGTTTCCAGGTTTGAAGATTATATTTAATATTTTAATTTAATGAGAATATAAATGAACTTTTTTACAACACTTCTGGTTGGAAATCAATCAAATTAATAGAGTGTATAAAATAATAAACAATTTATGTTTGAATGCAAACATCAGATTCTGTGTGTGTTTCACAAAAATAATATCAAATATAATGAAAAAATAAAATAAAAAGCATTTTATAGTGTGGACAACAAATATATCATATTTTTTATTTGGCTTATCTGTAGTGCACAGAAATGTTGCAAAAAATGTCGCAAAGGTTTCATGAAATATTGTTAATGATTTTTGTCTGAAAAAAATTATTAACATTTTGAACATAAAACCAACTTTTATTTATTAATAATAATAATAATCTAAATTATGAAATATTATATTTTTTGATTAAATAATAAAACGCGATGTATTAAAAATTCATTATTATAGTTCAAACTTAACCTTTAATTATAAAAAATTTAATTTTATTTTTGTTATAATAAAAAAGTATACTGTACAGATTACACAAATCTTAAAATTAAATGAAATTTTTGTGCACATGAATAGGCGACTGGTTTGCAAGAAATATTCACAATGTAATGCCATTTCATGTTTAGTTGAGATTTAAAGCCATGAATATTCATTGTATTCATTAGATTTGGTTGTATTTGGATAGCAGTTGCAAATCAACGCAAACAATAGGGAAGACTCTGTAGAGTAGTGTCTAATCAACAAAACTGTTTGTTTAATGACTCGAATCGGGTCTTCTGTTTCTTCCGATCAAAACTGCCTTCAATTCAGACTTATTTTGCTGTAAATCCAAAACTCCTAAAGATGTCTGAATCCATGTTTATGTCTGTCTTTTATTTCATTGTAATTCTTTTGAGTAATACGTTACATGAGATTTAAGATATGTTTTATTTGAATGAAAAATACTCGCAATATAGATGTATATATACTGGGCAATAAATGTTGACCAGGAATGGTGGGCCTAACTTCTCATTTGAATGTATATCGTGTTGGATCATAATCTGCAATACATTCAGGAATTAATGTATTGTTTGCAAAACAGTTAACTCTTTCTCTCTTTCTATTGATTTCTTAATCAATGAAAACATTTATCTAATCACTGGTTGTCAGTAAATCCTCAACTGTTTGACTCCTCTTTGTCTAACAATCTCTTGCTTTCAATATATTTCATATGAATATAATATTGCAAACAGTAATCACCGCTCATTTCTGTATTCAGTTTTTATTTTTAAATTATTATTAATATTACTTTAAATATAAAAACATGTTGTTTTAAAAAGTAAATTAACATCTTAAAAGCGTTTAAATTATACTTTAATATCTTTTTTCGGGAGTATATAATAGGAAATCGATTTTTTGTGTAATTTTATGTTCACTTGTATCCCAGAAAAAGCTTTTTTGGGCAAATGATATGTTATATTCAGCAATAAATCATATTTTGATGTTATTTTAAAGTGAAAAAAGTCAAAGAGTATAGAAAAGAGGAAATGAACTTTGATTTGATTGAACTGTTTTTGAAGACATCAAAGTATACGAAGAAAATAAATACTCGAAATCAATGAGATTCTCGTGTTTTTTATTTGCTATGAAAAATCATCAAAAATGTATCCGATCAAACACAAAAAGGGATTCATTTCATGAGTCAAAATATTTTTCTTTTTTGGCAAAAACTCTTTATACATCTCATATGGAAAGTGGTTGATATATCGGATATTGAACTCAAATGTATATAATTATATTAAAGTGCATTACTTAAGGCTTTTTATGAATTCAATAATAATAAAACGATAATTATATGCATTTGGTTGAGTTTATTGCAAACTTACCTTTTTGTGTAATATCAAAATGTAAAACTTGAAAATATTTCATAAATTGTTGAACATAAAATTTTAATTCTGTTATTTTTTGAGCATATATACTTATTTTGATATAATTTGAAAAACTAATAAATATATAAATTCTATAAATTCTGACATTTTATATCTAAACTTGAGCTTAAAATAATAGAAAAACAGTTGAATTAGATATAGACTTGAAAACTATAGGAACACTTGAAATATATTTTGAGTGGTTTTAAATTGAAATACAATCCATCAGTTTCTCGTATTTCATTGACGAAAATTGAGACAAAAATTGTTGATTAATATATTCAGTAAATATTGAATTTTCCGAAAAAAGTATTATTATTATTGTAAAAATAAAATGTAAATAAATCGAATATAAACTTGTGGACATTTATTTACTTTTAAATATATATAATATTATATTAAAAAAGCAAAACAAATTATATATATTTTTTATATTTAATTTATTTGAAACAATATGTAAATGAAATGATAGCCCATTCCCAGCCGAATTTATTTTTGCTTAAATTTACATTAAATTGTGTAAAATAAGTTTATGTATATAACATTATATTTAACATATGATTCAATTGTTTAACGCAAATCATTGTAATAATGAAAATGAATTATTAATATATATAATGAATTTTATATACAATTTATGTATAGATTTTGTATATACAATATTTGCAATTTACATAATTTCTTTCATTTGATTAAACAAAAACTTTTCAAATAATAGATAATTATTTGAAAAACATTATTTTTCTCAAAAGCACATATTGAAAGCCAAAATGATTTCCCAAATACGATAGCAATGAAAATGCAATGAAAAAGAGCCCCGATTTTCAGCGCTATAAAAAAGATTGAGAAAAAAGTTTGCTTTCAAAACTGTTTTCCATATATTTGTGTAACAAATGTATCGAAAGTTATTTTATGGTCAACATTGCGTTTCAATGACATCGGATTTGTATGCAAGAATCTGAACGATCATAAAAATGTTATGTTATGTTATGCATA
The DNA here is from genome assembly GCA_905397405.1 of Oppiella nova. Lineage (NCBI taxonomy): Eukaryota > Metazoa > Arthropoda > Arachnida > Sarcoptiformes > Oppiidae > Oppiella > Oppiella nova. The sequence goes on from CAJPVJ010002582.1 coordinate 8,665, forward strand.
GAATTAATAAAAGCGTAAAATTGTGCAAAAAAATGATAGAAAAACCATTGGAAACGTATTGACACGGATTGGTATGTATCTGTACCGAGAAAGTAAACCCATAATTTTACTTTATCGAAAGCTTTTTTAAAAATTATTTTCAATACTTTAACGTATGCAATATAAAAAGCTTTCAGCTCACAACTCATCCAAAATTATGGGTTTATTTTGTGAGCACAGAACTGAGAAAATATTGATGTTTATAGTATTCAACACAACTCGTATATAAATAAATAAAACTGTTTTCTAACTGTTGTTTATACTGAATTAGGTATAATTTAAATTATATTATCGGTGACTGTAGTGTATATAATATACAGTATATCCTAACGGCACGAGTGATAGGTGTCTCAAATTGATGGGTAAAGTAATGGTCAGACTTTGCTTGAGTACGGCTGACATACAAACAAATTTCCTCTTCTGTGGAGAATTGAATCAACGGTTTAGTTATCGAGACATATATGCCATATTATGTAACTATATGTCATATAATCTAATGTACGATTGAGATTGTGAGTTTATTTAACGGAGTTTGGGGTTTTGATAATTACATAATGTTTAGATAAAGAGTAAAAAGCGACTAATTCAATGAACACACCTCTATTGAAACCATTGAAACCTTTCATAAAATTTTATTCGTATTTAAATTAGTTGTAAAACATAACTATTAGTCTCTTTTCTTAAGTTAATTACCGTACATTGAAAAATATATTTTAGCTATAGATGGCTTGTGTTTTGTAAATAACATTACTAACGACTCAATTATCACTGTTTTAGTTGTAATCTAATTATAAAATTTATAATAACAGTAACTTATTTCCATAGGTTTTGAGTTGAGTTAATAATCCAATTCTGTATATAATATAACAATAATTTTGTAACAATGTTCCCAGAATTAGTATTTATGAGACAAATAATTTTCAGTAAAAATGTATTTATATTAAATAATCTGAGTATTGATAACGCAATTAAAACCATAAAATTGTGAATAATATTTGAGTTAAATTTGTAGACAACAGTCGGTCTAAAAGCACCATTAATTCAGTTTGTATTTCATCTCTCGATATATAATTTGTAAGCTTAATAAGTTATGCCTGCAAAACAAATTTGCATGTTTTCGTATTTCATTAAAAATTTAATTTATATAACATTTTATTTAATATGTAAAACATATGACAACTAATTGATTAAAATGGAAGACCAGTCCATCTCTTAAGCAATAAAATGACAACAAATTGACATAAATTTGTATTTGAAATCAGTTGAGGAATTTGTGGTGATAACAAAAATGCTTAATTTATTTGATTTAGATATGTTTGAAACAAAAATAAGAAACTCAATCTAATAATTAAATAAATCATTTCAGACATACAACCATTAAGGTATGCAGTATTTAACCAATTAATTTAAATATTATTATAAATTTATACAATTGAGAGTTTTTTTAATTTAAACATTTGAATAAATATTTTATTTGATTTATTAAACGTAAATATAATTATCTAATAAATATAACTTTAAACAAAATATAAATATTGTTTATTTCAAAACTTTAAATTATTTATATCAAATAAAAAGTTAAATGAATTGTTTAATTATTACATTGAGTTTATTATTAATGTTAGCAATGATTCTGTCAAAAAATAATACAAACTATATTTGAATGAATGTTTAGTATTTTATTAAATATTTTAAATCAAAATATATTAATTAAATGAAGAGAGATGCGAGTCTTGCCGTAAATAAAATTATGTAAATAAATCATTACTGAAATACTTATCACAGGTTTTAATTAAAATGAATTCGTATTGAGAAGCGAATAATTAAAGTTTTGTTTCAAATAAAACAATGCATTTTTACATATGTGTTATGTTTTTGTTAATGAATTATTAATAAATAATGAATGCGTTATTTGCACAAATCAATGAAAAATATGAATTTGTCTTTTGTCAGAGAAAACATTACAATATTATATTTATTTATACTTTTATATAAACATAACATATTTTAAGGCACTTTTGAAACATTATTTTGAATGAAAATCGATGAAAATATGACTAATATGTTGTTGTTTTCACTCCAAACGTCATTATTAACGCCAAGTTTGGAGTCTTAGATGTGAGATATATTTCTGTGTATTTGTATATAACTTATAGAAATTTATAAGTTATTTATAAGAAGAAAAGGAAGACAACTGTCATAAAGTATTTTTAAAACTTAAGACAACAACTTTTTTGTAACAAAAAAGTTGTTGTCTTAAGTTTTAAAAATACTTTATGACAGTTGTCTTCCTTTTCTTCTTATAAATAACTTATAAATTTCTATAAGTTATATACAAATACACAGAAATATATCTCACATCTAAGGCTCCAAACTTGGCGTTAATAATGACGTTTGGAGTGAAAACAACAACATATTAGTAATATTTTCATCGATTTTCATTCAAAATAATGTTTCAAAAGTGCCTTAAAATATGTTATGTTTATATAAAAGTATAAATAAATATAATATTATTGTAATGTTTTCTCTGACAAAAGACAAATTCATATTTTTCATTGATTTGTGCAAATAATGCATTCATTATTTATTAATAATTCATTAACAAAAGCATAACACATATGTAAAAATGCATTGTTTTATTTGAAACAAAACTTTAATTATTCGCTTCTCAATACGAATTGATTTTAATTAAAACCTGTGATAAGTATTTCAGTAATGATTTATTTACATAATTTTATTTACGGCAAGACTCGCATCTCTCTTCATTTAATTAATACATTTTGATTTAAAATATTTTATAAAATACAATACATTCATTCAAATATAGTTTGTATTATTTTTTCACAGAATCATTGCTAACATTAATAATAAACTCAATGTAATAATTAATCAATTCATTTAACTTTTAATTTGATATAAATAATTTAAAGTTTTTGAAATAAACAATATTTATATTTTGTTCAAAGTTATATTTATTAGATAATTATATTTACGTTTAATAAATCAAATAAAATATTTATTTAAATGTTTAAATTAAAAAATAAACTCTCAATTGTATAAATTTATAATAATATCTAAATTAATTGGTTAAATACTGCATACCTTAATGTATGTTTGTCTGAAATGATTTATTTAATTATTAGATTGAGTTTCTTATTTTTGTTTCAAACATATCTAAACCAAATAAATTGAGCATTTTTGTTATCACCACAAATTCCTCAACTGATTTCAAATACAAATTTATGTCAATTTGTTGTCATTTTATTTCTTAAGAGATGGACTGGTCTTCCATTTTAATCAATTAGTTGTCATATGTTTTACATATTAAATAAAATGTTATATAAATTAAATTTTTAATGAAATACGAAAGCATGCAAATTTGTTTTGCAGGCATAACTTATTAAGCTTACAAATTATATATCGAGAGATGAAATAAAAACTGAATTAATGGTGCTTTTAGACCGACTGTTGTCTACAAATTTCACTCAAATATTACTCACAATTTTATGGTTTTAATTGCGTTATCAATACTCAGATTATTTAATATAAATACATTTTTACTGCAAATTATTTGACTCATAAATACTAATTTTGGGAACATTGTTACAAAATTATTGTTATATTATATACAGAATTGGATTATTAACTCAACTCAAAACCTATGGAAATAAGTTACTGTTATATTTTATAATTAGATTACAACTAAAACAGTGATAATTGAGTCGTTAGTAATGTTATTTACAAAATACAAGCCATCTATAGCTAAAATATATTTTTCAATGTACGGTAATTAACTTAAGAAAAGAGAGACTAATAGTAATGTTTTACAACTAATTTAAATACGAATAAAATTTTATGAAAGGTTTCAATGGTTTCAATAGAGGTGTGTTCATTGAATTAGTCGCCAAAATGAGAAATAGATTTGTAATACATTAATAGTTTTGGGGTTTGAGGCAATTTATTTGAGTGTTAGAGTTAGCATGTAATCTAATATACTGTATATCAATGTATTATACCGTATATACAGAGCTAT
>CAJPVJ010002584.1:0-10590 GCA_905397405.1 Oppiella nova
AGAAAATTAGTTTTTCACAACAATATTCACTTAATAAGTGTTTCGCTAATAACTAATAAGTGTATAATTTAAAGAGCCTTGCTCCTACTGTCGCATATAATAACCTCAGTCTAATCCGTATAGCAAAGACCTTATTGAAGTATTTCACAAATCGTTTCGATTACAGGTTGACTCATAAAATGTTATGAAAATGTTTGTATAATTTGTTTGATTAATGTGAGCTAGCGAACAAATATGTGTCCCCTGTTTATGAAATATTTACATATATTTCAAACATTCAACACAATCGTTTTGAGCGCATAATTGAAAGTCAAAAAGTTTTTGAGTTTTTTCAAATATTTAATATGCGTTCAAATAAAGCAATAATTTATTAATCAATGCAATTGTCAAACTCAATCAAGAATTCATTATTATTTTATGGTCAGAAATTTTAAACATCTAGAAAAACTTCAAATATATTTACCGCATACAGTATTTTATTTCATAAGAAAATATAAACTAACATATAAATAGGGCTAAAACTAATTAATAATTTATTTCAATGGCATTGTCTGTGAATAAAGTGAAAAATACAATCGAAAGTGAGATATGAAAACATCATTAGAGAAAAAAAAATTTCAAAATAAGGTTTTGCCTTAAAATGAATAAAAACACAAATATTGGGCACAAATGATAGCGAAAACTCCGTGATTATCGATACAATAAAATATTTTATTTTAGAAAAAGAAAGCTATTTATGGTTGAGTGCTATTTTCAAATGGAAATACTGTTCATTAAATAGTAAAAATGTTTTCTTAATATATAGATAGAGATTAATCTAAACTAAATGTGGCCTCAAAACCAAAAACCAGGCACTAAAGTGAAAGGAACAGGTATTTTGTGTATTTGTTTGCTTCCCTGTCTGTAAAAATAGCATTCACTTTAAAAGTATCTCAAAATAAAACATTATATTTGCTTCAAATTAGTTGTCAAATACAATAAATGTTTTTAAGAAAACCGCTTACACTCTATCACTACTCCACAGAAATGTGTTTGAATTTTCATTCACACATACAAACAGTCCCTTTTGGAAAGGATGACCCAAATTGCAGATAAATCAACACTTAATACACTTAATATCCTATCTTCACATAACATAACCATTATATCCAACACTTAAACTATTGGCCGAAACATCGAGTGACGACATCTCACTCTTAAGACTCAGATATTTTAGTTATACTTTCATGTCATTCATGTCATCAAAACACAAATCTATTTCATTCATAACAAATTAATTTTTAAAAATATTTTTTAATAATTTTTCATTTAGGGTTCAATCAATTATTTGTAAAGTCATCATGACAATGTCTAACAATTTCTAATCCCTGGCCATCACCATTTAAACACAACTAAAAGACATTTAAAATAAATATTTATATTAAGTACAACAATTTCATAGCATTGTATTGCTTAAAGGTAATAAATTAAAACTTGAGGTAAAATATTGTACTTTAAAAATTTTAAATTATAAATTATTTGATTTTATTTTTGGGAAATTTTAATCTCTATCCTGAAAGTCTCAATATTTAATATTTAAATGATATATCTAGTATACATAAAAATTCAATATTTAATTAGTTAATTAGCTATTTCTAATAGTTTATTAATTACCACTTAAGACAAAAAAAGTATAACTAATATTCAAAATATAGGAAAATTTAGAAAGTATTGAAAAACATTTGAATTAAAGGACGAAATACTTGTAATTGGATTCAATGAACACTGAAATCCTTATTTGAAATCATTTCTCATTTCATATCTCAACACTTCTTTAATGAGATATAATTTGATTTGCATTTAGTTAATAAGTTTTGATAAGTTATGCACACTATTTATTGTTATGATTATTAATAACGATTTTTAATTTTAATACAAACTTTAGGGCATATAATCGAAGTTTACTTTCAAAAAATTTGGTTCAATTATTTTTAGTTACATATAAAATATTGAGAAAATAATTTCTCATTGAATTTATTACTACATTTTATACACAAACGTCTGTGTGTTTAATATTATAGTTATAAATGAATAAATAGCTTACAGTTATTATTTAACACAAAAACTTGCCGTTTATTATATTTGAATTGCTTTATGATATGGAGAGAGAGAGAGAGAGAGAGAGAGAGAGAGAGAGATTAGCATAAAAAGTAAAATAAGTTATATTTAATAATTTCCGGCAAATTCAGGTTTTTATGGTAATTGAAAAATTTATTTTTATATTTAAAACAGTTTTTAACTGAATTGTAAATGCATTCAATTATTTGCAAACATTATCTCAAACCAAATTGAAATGTCTTAAAATGAATTGTTTAAAATCATTACGTTTTAAATGACATTCTTATTGTACTTTTAAGTTATGTATAAACAGTTTTATAATAAAAGTTTTATAAAAAGTCAAATGATTTATATAAGTCTTGTGAAATTATATTTACTCAAATAATTATTTTATAAAACTCTTAAAAGTTAGACCAAAACTTGAAGTACTTTTCAAAAGATTGATTATTAAACACTATTATAATGTATGTATAATGATATACACTTATAATGTCATTTATATTGATTTTACTTTTAATTATTCTTAAGAATTTGAAATTTATTTCAAATCATAATTGAAATGTTGTAAAAACTTTGAAATTATTTGTAATTTTAAGGTAACAGTGCTTTGCTCTCAAGTATTAACTGTTAGTACAGTTATCGAAGTGTTGAGATCTTTGTTAATGATATTTAACACTAATTAGTAAATTACCACTTATCTGTATAATAGCATAATAGCAAGTATAATTTGAAAATCATTTCTTAATTTTTCAAAACAATTATTATTCATATTTAATAAAAGTGAAAATGTTTATATGATTCTAATAATTATAAATATTTTAGACAAACATTTAGAAAAATATAATAAATATATTTCTCAATATATTTGTTAATATAATATCTAAAAATCTATTTGTTTGTAAGAATTGATTTGTTATTAAATAATTATATGGGTGACATAAAATATTACAGATTTAGGCCAGAGTTTCACAACTCTATTTATATTGAAATCATCATTTAATTATTTTACAAATATTTCCATTATTTTAATAACTTTATCTAAATCATTATTGTTTATACATTAGCAAAACTTGAGTAAATCAAATGCAATTGTATTGATTTTATAATAATTACTGTATTTATTATATAATAATTCATTTTAAAATTTAGAAATCAAATATTAAAATAATTGTTTATACCTCCAATAAATGAATAGTCTATTAATTTAGTATTATAAAGAATTCATAATGCTTAAATTTCTAAATCAAATTAAAAAATATTATAATGGAAAATTTTAAAAAATTCTACATTACTCTAAAACCAGTTATCAATTTTCGCTTATAGTATATAAATTGGAAAAAATATTATTTAAAATACAATTATTACTTAAACATATAAAAAAATAAAAATCCAAAATGCAATCATTCGTTCAATTATATCCTTTAAAACTGTTTGAAACATACATTTAATTGAATCGATAGTCAAAAAACAAGCGATTCGTAGATTATTTGCGGATATTTTCAGCTCTCGTGACCTAATGATACAAATATCAAATGATAATATTTAATCAACAAATTAATACAACTGTCAAAAGAGATCTCATCATTAAAGTCCATATCAATACCGGAATTAGTTTTTTGTAGCCATGGGATAGGGGGACAGTCGTATGAATTCAGTTAGTAGTAGTAGTAGTCGTGGTCCATTTATGGCATCAGGTGTACTAAACAGTCGGTTTTATTTGTAAAATGTTAGTTTCATTTATAACGAGAAGTAATTAATAACTTTATAGGTAGTAATGAAGTTTATTAACAAATCATAAATAAGTGAATGTTTGCAAAGAGACTTCATTTACAGGTATCTCAATGATTATCAAGACTGTTTGCTAAATTATAATAATAATAACTTAATAAGATATGTAAAATGAAAAGTTATTTTCCATTGAAATCTTTCTTTTATTCATAATTCATAACTTTATATTAAAGATAATTTTAAATGTAATCTTAAATAAAATCTATTATTTAATATAACCTTTAAATAAAAAATATGTAGTTTATTTATTTAATATATGAGGGACAGTCTATAAAAACAATTGATTTTGACATGATTTTTATGGAAAGTTTGAACATTTATTTTGATAACACATTATACATTACTAGTATAAATAATTTTTATTTCGCAAATCATTTAAAAAGAATTTATTTAATAAAAAACTTTAGATAAAAGTAAACAAAATTTGAAATAATTATATAAAATATTGCAAAAGGAATAAAAATTATTTTTTCGATTTATTGATTAGATTATCAAATGAGATAATTATTGTATTTTGAAAATCATATATTGGAAACAATAGTAGACTCAGTCTAAAAATAACTAAATATTAAAATTAATTTAGTTGAAAACTACTTTTTGAAAACTAATAAAAGTTAGCAAAAAATGCTTAACTCCTGTAATAAGCTCTTATTAAATCATTTCTGAACCAAATGCTAATGAAATCTTATTATTAAATCATCAAATAAAAACATAGTTTAAAGCGTTAAATTGAGTTTGTATTTAATTTTGCTTTTAAATTCACTTTTAACAGATGTGTTATTTTTATAGTTGTTTTATAATTCANAGCGTTAAATTGAGTTTGTATTTAATTTTGCTTTTAAATTCACTTTTAACAGATGTGTTATTTTTATAGTTGTTTTATAATTCAAATCAAGAGTTTTTATTTGATTAGTTAGTGTAAAACAAAACTCCAATTGAAAAGTTCAATGACTTTATAATATAAGGCAAACAAAATGATTTTTGATTACACCTTAAGATGTGTTGAAAATACAAATTCCTTATTAACTCAACACTTTTATGATGAAATTATTTTATTTTATTTTATAAAACAACATTAATATTGGAGAAAATTTGTTATGTAAAAACATTTTTAATGATTACAAAAATATTGTATGTATTTTGAAAATGAATAAAAGTTTTCAATTCATATACATGCAACAAAAATTCAATTTGACTGCAAATCATGATTGATATACTGACAGAATAGTTGTAATATTAGTGGAAATATTTGCAATTTTTTGCTTTATTGTTAAAGTTAATACAGACAACCGTTAAATAAGTTGAGATTTCAGGTGTTTTCACGTGTAAAACATTGATGTTGACAGTCATCACAACTGATTCACCCTGTATCTATGCATTTATCAAATATATTGTATAAGTTTTATATACTGTGCGTTACATAACTTAAACAACATATTATATAAGTTATAATAAAAATTAACTTATGATTCATGATTGATATCTAAATAATGGGTTATTATATAAATGATAAACTTTTCTATTAAATGAATTTAGTTTGAAAATTGTGAAAAACCCAAAACTATTTGAATCGATAAGACTTTGTGGGTTTAATTGATTTATTTCGATATTTTACATACGATTTCGCTTTTCAAATGTAGAATAAGTGCAGAATATTTACGCATAAAATTGAATTTTAATTTTTATTTTATGCATTTTGTGTGAGAAATAAGCGGAAAAAGTTTTTAAGGAAATTATTTACTATTAATAAAAAGTTGTGAACAGATATTCCTATCAGTAATTCTGATCGTAATTGTTGATCAAATTATTTGATAAGCAAATACTGTATGAATTTTGCTACAAATCCTTTTAATTTTTGATTGAGAAATGGATACCATATATGTTAGCCTTGACTGTAAAAGTTAGCCCTAATTGAACAAGTTGAAGTCAAATTGTGTTTCACTGATGAAAATAAGGAAAATATAGTTATATTACAATTTCTCACTAAAACTTGCTAACTATAATCATTTTTAGGCATTTGATTGATCGGATGCAACGCTCCTATGGTTTTAGACAAACAAATAAACATTAATTTATGACTTCATCTGACAAATGATCCAAAAATTATGAATTCCTCATTAATTAAATTATTGATAAACTTTCGCAAACAGATAATTGAGTTTTCATTTTCATAGAGTTTGTAAACAACAAAAAATCAAATCAAGAATGATATCAAAATAAGATATGTTGTATTGATTTATTGAAAATGTAGTTTTCCTTAAGAAAAAGAAGACCGGTGTGCAAAATATCAATTATTTTTTAATATACATATAATTTATCAAAAAAGATTCATGTTTTAAAATATGGCAAAACTGAATACATGACCCCATTCTTGGTCTCTCATAAATTGACTAATTTTAATAATAATTCAATTTTAAACACTGGAGTTCTGTAGAGAACTTATAGTATATTACAATAAAAGTATAAATTTTCTTTATTTAACAAAATAATCCTTTGAAATAATTTATCAAATGTTTAGTTCATTTAATTTAATATTACTTTTAGTGCCGTACTTATAAAAATTTATTGCACAAAATACATTTCATAAGCCTTGAGCAGATCTATAAGTTATTTTAAATTTAGGCTAATTATTAAATGAGTAAATAAGCGTTAAATTGAGTTTGTATTTAATTTTGCTTTTAAATTCACTTTTAACAGATGTGTTATTTTTATAGTTGTTTTATAATTCAAATCAAGAGTTTTTATTTGATTAGTTAGTGTAAAACAAAACTCAATTGAAAAGTTCAATGACTTTATAATATAAGGCAAACAAAATGATTTTTGATTACACCTTAAGATGTGTGGAAAATACAAATTCAACACTTTTATGATGAAATTATTTTATTTTATAAAACAACATTAATATCGGAGAAAATATGTTATGTAAAAACATTTATAATTATTACAAAAATATTGTATGTATTTTCAAAATTAATAAAAGTTTAAAATTCATAAACATTTATATTAAATGTCAGGAATTAGTTTTATTTAGTTGTAGTTTGCAACAAAAATTCAATTTGACTGCAAATCATGATTGATATACTGACAGAATAGTTGTAATATTAGTGGAAATATTTGCAAATTTTTGCTTTATGTTAAAGTTAATACAGACAACCGTTAAATAAGTTGAGATTTCAGGTGTTTTCACGTGTAAAACATTGATGTTGACAGTCATCACAACTGATTCATTGCGGTTCACCCTGTATCTATGCATTTATAAAATATAATGTATACTGTTTAAGTATAAGTATATTGTATAAGTTTTATATACTGTGCGTTACATAACTTAAACAACATATTATATAAGTTGTAATAAAAATTAACTTATGATTCATGATTGATATCTAAATAATGGGTTATTATATAAATTAAAAACTTTTCTATTAAATGAATTTAGTTTGAAAATTGTGAAAAACCCAAAATTATTATAAAACTATTTGAATCGATAAGACTTTGTGGGTTTAATTGATTTATTTCGATATTTTACATACGATTTCGCTTTTCAAATGTAGAATAAGTGCAGAATATTTACGCATAAAATTGAATTTTAATTTTTATTTTATGCATTTTGTGTGAGAAATAAGCGGAAAAAGGTTTTAAGGAAATTATTTACTATTAATAAAAAGTTGTGAACAAATATTCCTATCAGTAATTCTGATCGTAATTGTTGATAAAATTATTTGATAAGCAAATACTGTATGAATTTTGCTACAAATCCTTTAAATTTTTGATTGAGAAATGGATACCATATATGTTAGCCTTGACTGTAAAAGTTAGCCCTAATTGAACAAGTTGAAGTCAAATTGTGTTTCACTGATGAAAATAAGGAAAATATAGTTATATTCTTGAAAACAATTTCTCACAAAACTTGCTAACTATAATCATTTTTAGGCATTTGATTGATCGGATGCAACGCTCCTATGGTTTTAGACAAACAAATAAACATTAATTTATGACTTCATCTGACAAATGAACCAAAAATTATGAATTCCTCATTAATTTAATTATTGATAAGCTTTCGCAAACAGATAATTGAGTTTTCATTTTCATACAGTTTGTAAACAAGAAAAAATTGAATCAAAAATTGAATCAAAATAAGATATGTTGTATTGATTTATTGAAAATGTAGTTTTCCTTTAGAAAAAGAAGACCGGTGTGCAAAATATCAATTATTTTTTAATATACATATAATTTATCAAAAAGATTCATGTTTTAAAATATGGCAAAACTGAATACATGACCCCATTCTTGGTCTCTCATAAATTCACTAATTTTAATAATAATTCAATTTTAAACACTGGAGTTCTGTACATATATAGTATATTACAGTATAGTATATAACTTATAGTATATTACAATAAAAGTATAAATTTTCTTTATTTAACAAAATAATCCTTTGAAATAATTAATAAAATGTTTGTTCATTTAATTTAATATTACTTTTAGTGCCGTACTTATAAAAATTTATTGCACAAAATACATTTCATAAGCCTTGAGCAGATCTATAAGTTATTTTAAATTTAGGCTAATTATTAAATGAGTAAATTGTTTTATATTCTATTCACATGTTATTTACTAATAAATTTACGTTTAATATCACTGATTATAAAAGTTAATTGATTTATTTATTAACGTATAAGATTTTTATCGATATATTGATATACAGTATATTAATATTTATAATTATAGCTCACTTTCTCTGAGATATTTACATCCTATATAAGAATCTAATATAATCTCACAATTTGGAAATAGGTCATTTCACATAATTGACTAAATTATAATACACTGAGTGAATAAATTTTTAATTTTGTATAAAAAGCGAGATTTTCATATTTATTTGAAATATTTTTATAACATACCCATAATTAGTAAAACCATTAATAATAAAACTACATTGATAACATGACGTCAAATTGTATTAATATTAAGTCTACCAATTTATATCAAACGTTTCACTGCACTTTTAATTTTTTGCACTATTTTTTAATTAAGTGTATAATTACCGTATCAACTATTTTATAGCTTAACTTTTTATTGACAGGTTTACAACAATATTAAAATACTCTGGTTAATTCTTGAAAAATTCAATGACAAATTATTAATTTCCTGATAAGTATATTTGCTAACTAATTATATTTATATATTTTAATTATGTAATTGTAAAATACATTTTATAAAAATTAAATTATCTTTTAAATTCAATATTAGTATAAGTTTGTTTTACAGTTAAAATAATTTTTCATAAGTATTAAATCTTATGTAATTTGTGTGTCAGATCATATAATTTACGATCCATTTGTATTATGATAAACTAAAAGATACATGATTTAAAAGTGATTAATCTATGAATGATACGATTATAAGTTAATGAATTGCACAGTAGCAATGGTATTATTTAGGCATTTATGCCAAATCTCGAGTATATTCCTGATAATTGTGTCCGGATTAGTAAATAAATACCTGAGTTTCCAATTAAAATAACACAAATTATAGGGAAATCATTACAAATGATTAAATTTTTTAAATCACTTCTAATGGGAATAATTTTTTCTGAATAAAAAGATTACTTAATCTATTGATTTAATTGATTGTCGAGATATAGTGGTGAGTAATTTGAAAATACCTTTCGACTCAAATTAGTACTAATTGCATATTTTATATAAATGTCATTTAAAAGTATAACTATTTAATAGTATTTCTATAATTAGTACGTTAATTGAGTAATTCAAAATGTATTGTAAATTCATTAAAAGCTCATTTAAAATATTTGTGTTTATTATAACATCACTTGCATTATGTTTGACTGCAATTATATCTCAGATAACACTTCTCATTATAGCCTTTCTCTCGAGTCATATAAACAATCCGATAATTGACTGCAAAACTAATGATTCAAATAAAACCTATGAATTAGTGATAGAAAGAGATGTCTGGCTGTTCTCACTGTTTGTGATACTCATCGCATCCGATGTGATAAATATCGTGAAAACATTGCTTTTATGGCGATTCAGGAGTTTTCAAATACCCAAACTATTTACTGATTTTATTCTTGTAAGTAAATTATATATAATTATAATTTTTATTAAAAATCTAAAAATCTTTTCACTTAAAGATCATATTTATGGAAACGTTGGTCTCAATTGGATTTTCATTATTATTATTAATACTGTATTCGTCAGTCAATGCAATCGAAATTGGATTAATTCAGTGGTCTTTCTATTTATTTCCGGCAATCGTTAATACATTGAATGCATTTTATAAAACAAATTTTAATAGTGACAAAAAATTATATTTAAGAAAACGAGAAAAGACTTCAATTATATTCTGTTTGTTGGGCCAACTCTTGTCAATCATTATTTGGACTTTAATTGTATTTTTAGACAATAAAAGAGGTGACTATTGGATGATACCTTTGTCTGTATATATGGTGTCAATAAATTCATGGCCCGATTATGTCCACTCCGACTCTCCTATTAAACTAATTGCAAGACTGTCTAAAGCAAGGGATAACATAAGTGAGCAAGGCAACGAGATTTGCCGCACAATAGTTTCACTCTGGAAAATAGTGCTTACATTTGCCATAATTTCATTATTTATTGCATTCAATGCCGATATGCACTGGGATTTCAATATAAACAATTTATTTGAGTCAAACTACTTAAA
>CAJPVJ010002585.1:0-12726 GCA_905397405.1 Oppiella nova
AAAGTTATATAAATTTCATTGAATTTTAAATTTATATATTTCTTATAATAATGTCATCAAAAAAGGTGCCGATCTATAGTCCACGAGCGCCAACACCTATCGCACCGTACACTCAAGGCGTAAGAGCCGGTGATTATGTGTTCATAACGGGACAGATATCTACCGATGTTAAGACTGGTGAGCCTGTCGTGGGATCACTACGAGTCCAATACGAGACCACATTCAACAATGTCTTAGCCGTGACCGAAGCCGCCGGTGGAACGGCTCATGATATCGTAAAACTGGGAATATTTGTCACAGATATCCAACAAATCCAAGTCCTCAATGAAGTTACAAAGAAAATATTCCGTGAGCCCTACCCGGCCCGCAATGTCGTGCCCGTCAATAAGATACCCCGGGGCGGGAACATTGAAATCGATGCCATCGTATATTTGCCACAAAATAAATAAATAACTTTTGTCTTAACATGTTGTTTTTATAACTAAACACATTTATTCAATTTTGTTTACAACTATAAATATTTTATAAAAACTAACATTTGTAAGAAACTTTATGTTATAATAATTTTTACAGTGTTACAAGTTATGTAATTTATTTTAATATTTACTGATAACAATAAATTCTAATTTATTCTAAATATTCTTTAATTGATTTCATTTTCTCCATAAACTATTTCCACGGAATCGCTAACATTAATGAAACCGTTTGAAAGGTGACCATAAATGTTGCCAAATGTGGGCGACTTATTTCTGGGTCCGGGTTTTGGAGGTCGTACTCTAATGTAATACAATTTATAAATTCAGTAATACAATCATGATAATAAATATGATTTAATTAGTATAGGTTTATCCAATAATTAGTTCTAATATGAATATCATAAAATAAAATTCCACAAGAATCAGAATATTCTATAAAATGCAATCCTTATACATTTAGAGAGCAAATATTCTTATATATTTCAATATAAAATGTATTATTTCATTACTAATATTTAAATGAAATCTATTGATGTTCAATGATTCATGTTTTTATGCCATATATTTGATAAAAGTTTAAAATTACTATAGGAATTTTTGAATTGATGCAGTATATTCAGCATAAATATATGCTGTGTAATGCATAAGAATTGGATTTCACAGAATATTCTGATTCGAGTGGAATTTTGTTTTGTGATATTCTTTTTAATCTCGAATTATAGAATACACACTATAATACTAATTAAATCTTAGTTATTAACAGTTGATAAGAGTATTTACTACTTAGAGTTATATAGTTAGATAGAGATATTGGAGTTATACATAACTTATATATAACTTATATAGTAACAAAAATTATATATAACTTTTACTCACTTTTTTAAAGTTTTTAAAGTTTCCACTTTAGCACCAGTTTCTGGATCAACACATGTAGTGGGGCAGCGGTCACAGGATATGAGCATTAAGAAGTTGACGCCATTGATTCGCATCCATTTCCAATTGTCTTCAGCCCACGGCTCAGGATATTCGACCAAAACAGTTGGTCTGAAATTGTCGGACAAGACCTGATCCTCGCCCTCTGGGAATTGGGAATTCAAATCATTGACTGAACTCTCGTTAACCAAATGTAAACCGGATCTGTTTTGATATATAATTGGAAAGTCTTTGTCATCATTGCGACGTTTGCCTGAATCTGAGTCTCTGAAGTCAAAACTGTGGTGATGTTGTAGTAATCGTACTCCAGGTCTACCTATAAATGTCTCAAACCATTGGTTTGCTTCCGGACCGCAATCTATTCCTTTGATCACCTGTCCGTCCAAACTGTATGTATCAATACATTGAGAATATTATTGGAAAACTATTATAAAAACACTTTTATGTATTACTTGAATGAAATGATTTTGTGATTGTCATTGAGTTCCTCAATGTATGTGAGTTTAAGTGTTGGCATATCTGGTCCGTCAACCCATAATTGTTTGCCCATAATTCGCAACCTGGTCAATACAAATCTGGGACATCGAGGGATTTCAATGACTCGGTTTGAATGTTCTACTAATATCCAGGATCTGTTTTTATATAATATATAACTTTCAGGACTGGTCTAAAAGTTCAATTACATTGTATATACTAACCTGTCCTTAAATATTCCGTATTTGACACCATATTTAGTAATCTCGAGCTGATTCACTTCCACTCCTTTAAGACTTTTGATCGGATATATAAATAGTTTTTTAACTTTACATACTTTGACAAAATGTTTCCGAGTCTTTCTATACAAATAAAACAATACTGAAGTGATGATCAGTACTAATATACCACGTATGCATAGTACGATGAATGGCAATTGAGTGGACATTAAGGTAAGTAAAAATTAAATTTATAATTTAATGCAATATGTACTGTAAAGATAGATATAAACGTGAATGTCGCTAATATTCCTACTAATATTCTTATTAATGTTATTATCTCTTTAAGTAAAAATATTTTTTTAAATACTGACCTTCAAAACAAGAATCCCCTAATCATGGCCTTAACATTATGACTTGATTAATACATAACTTTTGTACTTTTTACACTTTCTAATCAGAGTGATTTATGATTACTAATAATAATTGTAATAATACTAGTTGTCTAAACAACTTACAACAGAGGTGTCCAGACATTATTTATTGATGCTTTTTACAGTTAATCCTAATTAATGTTATAGTATTGTACAATTTTTATAATCCTTTGCATTAGTTATTAATAATCTCTACTCATACATGTGTTATGGTATTTGTGTTTAGTTTTTAATAAAATGATTACAAGTACTGTAATAATACCCATTCTTACCCTCAGGACACTTCTGACTTACAACCATAGCTATAGCCTACTGTAATGAATCTCAATTAGTCATTTCAATGTAGAAAATAAGGAATCGATAAATCCAATATTTTTTGACAATATTCCAGGAATATAGGAAATTCCGCGGAAAGTTAAAATATGGTAAAATTCATAAATTAAAACAATTTTCTGGTCAGTTAGCATTACCCAAGATACACCACGTGGAGGTCGACCAGAACGTGTCTCACCCTTTTTTGTTATGGAGGTTGTTCTTTCAGTCATTCCTCAGTTCACTTATAAATCAATAGATTAATGGCTTTTGTGATATCGGCGTTTTGTCATTATTTGTTCAATATTAGGTGTCTTTAGTGCTGAATATTCGAAATCTCGTTTCTAGTAATTTATCTGATATTCTATTCGTTTGTTTGGTCTTAATTAAGTTCATGATAGAAAAAAGTTATTCACAAAATGTTGTTGGAAAAAGAGTTATGATTTTAAAAGCATTCCAGCATAAAAGATTTGAATTTCCTGTATTCCTGGAATATTGTCAAAAAATATTGGATTTATCGATTCCTTATTTTCTACATTGAAATGACTAATTGAGATTCATTGGCCTACTGTACAGGCAATGATGCTCTTATTTGTACTGAACTTATCTTAACAGATGTCCAAAAAAGTCAATTGAGATTATTGAATAAATATTTATACAATCAAGATATTATAGTTACTCTAAATGAAATATGACAACTCAAAATTAATTTTATTTTATAACTTTGAAAATATTATTTAGTTGTTTCCAGAGATAAAACAAATGGTAGTCCAAAGCAATTCTTTAATTGATTTCATTTTCTCCGTAAACTATTTCCACGGAATCGCTAACATTAATGAAACCGTTTGAAAGGTGACCATAAATGTTGCCAAATGTGGGCGACTTGTTGTTGAATCCAGGTTTTGGGGGCCGGAATCTAATGATAAATAATTTTTTAAAATTTACCAAGTATCAACCTCATAATTAATTAGTTTGAATAGACCTTAATATAAATATTCATAAATAATAACTTAATACAAATATTTGAATTTATCAATAACTATAATAATATTTGTTCTTAAGTTTTACTAACTTTTGTAAAGTTTCCAAAGTTTTGACTTTATCACCAGTTTTCTGGTTAACACCGGTATTGAGGCACCGGTCACAGGCTATAAGCCTTAAGAAAGTTACGCCATTGATTCGCATCCATTTCCACTTGTCTTCAGCCCACGGCTCGCGGTATTCGACCACAAGATTAGGTCTGAAGTTTTCATCGATGGCATGATCCTCGCCCTCAGGGAATCGGGAATTCAAATCACTGATTGAGCTCTCGTTAATCAGATGTAAACCCGATTTATTTTGGTATATAATTGGATAGTCTTTGTCATCGTTGCGACGTTTGAATGTATCCGAGTCTCTGAAGTCAAAGCTGTGGTGATGTTGTAGTAGTCGTACTCCAGGTCTGCTTAAGAATGTCTCAAACCATTGGTTTACTTCTGGACCGCAATCTATTCCTTTGATCCTCTGTCCGTACAAACTGTTTATATATTCAGAATATTATTAGAAAATGATCATGATACAACTGTTTTGTATTACTTGAATGAAATGATGTTGTGGCTGTCATTGATTTCATCTATGTATCTGAGTTTAAGTGTTGGCATATCCGGTCCGTCAACCCATACTTCTTGACCCAAAATTCTGGTTCGAGTCAACACTAGTTTAGGAAATGATTTCATACCAATGACATTGTTTGCATTGTCTAATAAAATCCAAGATCTATAATTGTATAATTGTAAACATTAAGCGTTGTTTTTAAAAACTAAATTATAAACCTACCTGTCCGTAAATGACCCGTATTTGACACCATATTTAGTAATCTCGAGCTGATTCACTTGCACTCCTTTAACCGCTTTAATAGGATATATGAATAGTTTCTTAACGTTACATACTTTGACATAATTATTCCGAGTCTTTCTATACAAATAATATAGTAAAGAAGTGGTGGTCAGTACTGATATGCCAACGATGAATGGCAATTGAGTGGAAGTTATCATTATTCATAAATATTCTGATATACAGTACTCTACTATTTCATATTTGTAAACACATTAAATCAAAAATTCTAAAATGGAAATGTCACCAAAAATGTTATTATACAGTAACTAAAGTAATGTTATTTTACAGTTAACCACTAACCTTCACAAGCAGAATTAACTATTCAACGTTACTTTTACGATTTGTAATCAGAGTCAGTTATAAGATTTATGATACTTAATTTATTTTAATAAATTTCCCCAGAATCTGATTATTGAATAAATATTTATATCAATATAATCATGTTAGTTATTCTAAATTAAATATGTGCAAATATATAATGTAGGAATTGTTTTATTTATAGTGACTATTGTATTAATTTTATAAAAATCTATAATGAACTCAAATGTATTTGTTATGTAATCAACACTCGTTATGATTAATAAAATGATTCATTCTTATCTCAAAATTAATTTTAGTTCATAACATTTATTTTGTAAATATGAATTTAATTATAGTAATTTACAAATATAAAAAATATATTTACTTAAGTTCATGATGTGGTGAAACTGTCATTATTTGTGATACAGATATCACAGATAATTTAGTCTAACATTTATTTTGAAATCAATATTCTTATGATTCTATAATTAAACATTATATTGTAATTTATTTGAATTTATCAAAGTTGATAATAATAATAATAATTGCTAATAACGGATAGAAGCACGTAAAGATTTTATAATTATTAAAATAATATTGTAATATCTACTTTATTACAGTTAATTAGTAAATAATTATGTAATTAATTCTAATTTAATTCACATATTTTTAATTGATTTCATTTTCTCCATAAACTACTTCCACAGAATCGCTAACATTAATGAACCCTGTTGAAAGGTTACCATAAATATTGCCAAGTGTGGACTTATTTCTGGGCCCTGGTTTTGGGGGTCGGTATCTAATAATAAACACTTTGTATTAAAAGAAATAATTTTTATAAGTTTTACTAACTTTTTTAAAGTTTCCAAAGTTTTAATTCTACCCCCGGTTTTCTGGTTAACAGTGGTAACACTACACCGATCGCAGGCAATAAGTCTCAAGAAGGTTACGCCATTAATTCGCATCCATTTCCACTTGTCTTCAACCCATGGCTCGGTGTATTGGACGACAACGTTTGGTCTGAAGTTCTCGTCAAAGACCTGATCCGAGCCCTCAGGTAATCGGGAATTCAAATCACTGATTGAGCTCTCGTTAATCAAATGAACATTTGATTTGTTGTGATATATAATTGGATAGTCTTTGTCATCATTGCGACGATCATATGTATTGCTGTTTCTGAAGTCAAAGCTGTGGTGATGTTGTAGTAGTCGTACTCCAGGTCTGCCTAAAAATGTCTCAAACCATTGGTTTGCTTCCGGACCGCAATCTATTCCTTTAATCTTTCCCCTATATGTAGCCATAGTTGTATACTTCATACTGTGTATACATTATTAATATTTCTGTTAAAAATCTATTATAATAGTTTAGCACTCATGTTCATTATTACTCAATTGTGATGATGTTGTGACTGTCATTGATTTCATCAATGTATCTGAGTTTAAGTGTTGGCATATCTGGTCCGTCAACCCATAATTCTTGGCCCATAATTCTGGTTCGAGTCAACACCATTTTGGGATCAGTATTCATATTAATGTAATCGTTTTTAGCGTTTAATAATATCCACGATCTGTAATATTATTTTACAATTGAACAAATATTAAAATACTAAATTACTTGAAAACTGACCTGTCCCTAAATGACCCGTATTTGACACCATATTTAGTGATCTCGAGCTGATTCACTTCAACTCCTTTGCCCGCTTTAATAGGATATATGAATAGTTTCTTAACTTTACATACTTTGACAAAATGTTTGCGAGTCTTTCTATACAAATAAAACAATAATGAAGTGGTGGTCAGTACTGTCAGACCAACGACTAATGGCACCGGCACTTGAGTGGTGGCCAGCATTATTCTTTAGATATTGCAATTAAATGTTATAATTATTATTTATTACAAATAATAATATGTAATTGCAAACATGAATGTTATCAGAATTATTTGTTATTTCATGAAATAAAATGGTTTATAAGTTTAGTTAAGCATAAAGTTATTCAATAATAAGTTAGCCTTCAAAATGAGAATTTATATTACATTTGGAGAATCTAATCATTAGATTCTAATGAGTGTGTTATGAATACTAAACTCTCATTTTGGGAAACATCCTCACTATCTAACCTATCATTGAATAAATATTATATTTATATAATTTAAGGTCGAGATAAATTAATAGTTATTCTAACAGATATATCAAAATTTTATATTACTGGATAGACTTTTGGTCTGAAAACATTATTTAGTAATAAAAAGACAAATTTATTTTTAAAAATTCTTAATTACAAAAATATTTAAACGTTTCTCTAATTTGTACTTTTGATGCTTCATTTTTTGGTTATTAGAGATTATTTATTCATTGAAACATTATGAACAATTATTATAAAAATCAATGGAAATTATTTATGATTTAATTAAACTTTTAATGAATATTTAGTTCAAATGACATCATTGGGTCCGTGAATAACTTCAACACAATCGTTGGTATGAATGAAACCATTGGATAAATGAGCGAATATGACACCCATACTGGGACCCAGACCCTTTTTCTTCGTTATGCCTTCCGGTGGCCGAAACCTAAAATATAAATAAATAAATATTTATTTGCTAAAATGAGCTTGTATGTTTGAATGTTAACTAACTTTTTTAACGCCACAAGTGTTTCCATATTTTTAACAGCGGTTTTCTGGTTGACAGTAGTGGAGGGGCACCGGTCGCACGCCAGTAGTCTCATGAAGTTGACGCCATTGATTCGCATCCATTTCCACGTGTCCTCAGCCCAGGCCTGGGGGTAGTCGACCAATACGTTTGGTCTGAAGTTTTCGTGACAGACGTGATCCGCGCCCTCAGAGAACCGGGAATTCAAATGACTGATTGAACTCTCGTTAATCAAATGCAGACCCGATTTGTTTTGGTATATAATTGGGAACTCTTTGTCATCGTTTCGGCGTTTGTCTGAATTAGTGTCTCTGAACTCAAAGCTCTCGTGATGTTGTAGTAGACGTACCCCTGGTTTGCCTAAAAATGTTTGAAACCATTTGTTGCACTCATCGCTACAGACTAGACCTTTGATCTGTTGGCCATACATTCTGGTTGTCATACAAAATAACAATACTGTATAATAATACTGTATAATGTTACAATTAGATATCATATTTATAATTATACAAGTATTTTAAAATTCATATAAATTATATGTTATTGAACATAAAAGTAAAAATGTTAATTAAAATAATACAAAATAAAAAATTTAAACATTGATGACATACCTGAACGATAGTATATTGTGATTATTATTAAGTTTGTCTATATATCTAAGTTTAAGAGTCGGCATATCTGGTGCGTCAACCCATAGCTCGTGGCCCACAATACTGGTGCGGGTGAGGGCTAGTCTGGGCTCGTGTTTGATACCAATCCAGTTGTTTGACTCATTCAATAGAGCCCACGATCTGTTCAATTTGGAGGCTATTTATCACATTAAACAATGAATGTTCATAAACTGACCTGTCTTTAAATGTGCCATATTTGACACCATATTTAGTGATCTCGAGCTCATTCACTTCAACTCCTTTAACCGCTTTAATAGGATATATGAATAATTTCTTAACTTTGCAAACTTGTTCATAATTTGGTCGAGTCTTTCTATACAAATAAAACAGTAGTGAAGTGGTGGTCAGTACAGAAAGGCCTACTATTAAAGGCACCGGTATTTGAGTGGTATTCATTTATTTTGATACCACATAGTAACACAATTTAATGATTTTATATGTGAACCAAAATCAGATAATTTGTCTGATTCTGATGCAATGTTATCAGAGTTTCAATATTCTGAGTAAACATCTCAGCAATTTTGATAAGTTTTAAAACTTATGACAATTTTTATACTGAACACAAGTTTCTAAGCATTACTTATGCAGTTCATTGAATTTTTGACAAAACTTATTAACCGATAAATATGGCTTTTGTTTTAAAGTTTATTTTTTGTCTATTGTTATATTGTATGTTTTGTTTATTTTAATTTAGTATTGATAAAACATTTCTTGTGTTCCCATATCAATGCACTCGTTATCTGGCTAATCACCATTAAATTGTCACAAAATTTTTAGATTTCCATATTTATTATGCTTTAATTGTATTTTTGGACAGAAATTTAATGTCATAAAAATACTCTAAATATGAATTCATTGATAATTCTTTTCATGACAATGACAAACAGAGTGAAATAATCTTAGCTTTATTTGGTAATCTCACCAACAAATTGTTTTATGATATATTTTAATTGCAGTTTTATGCACATTACGAAATGAAGTATTAATTTATGAATTGCTTTTCAGTAAGGTAGTTTAAGTTACTTTTAATTACCGGTAATGATTTACTATATTTGGCATTCAATTAGGGCTTATGTGCAGCAATTTTATTGCTTGGTATCAAATCTATTGTATGCCCATATTTGTCAATATAATTGTAAAGTTTGTACAAACTTTCAATCAATTAATAGATAAGGAATTGCAGACTTCATCTACTAATGAATGAAAGTATTGTTTCAAAAATCTTATCATTAGATGTTACGAGAGATTTTAATTCAAGAACGGAAGTGGAGTTAATTAATTAAATAAATATTTGCTTAAAATTGACGTCAATTTTGATTTATCTTTGAAAGAGTACTAAATTTTAAAATAATTGAATCAAATGCATGATAATTTAAATTCTATATAATTATTAATTATTATTAAATAAATGAATAAAATGAATATCTTAAAATAAAAGTAATTGAATTGAATTTCAAGAATTTCTTTTAAATTATTTATTTGTACTGTATAATAATAATTAGCTTGCAAATTTAAGACTTTAATGACTAATATAAATGATTTTACATATTTCTAATGACTTTTTCTTAGAAAATTTTGTTTATTCACTGATTAACAAGCGAACGTCTAACAAACGATACTTGATTATTTATGAATTTCATTGTTTTTAAATACCGGAGTACATTTAGAAAATATTATTTTTAAATAAATTACCTAGAATTGAATGAATCTGTAAAATAAATAAATATCATTTAATAATTAATTGACTAGATTTTGTATAGAAGTAAAGTCAAGTTTTTGATAATTAATACAGTACTTTACCAAATTATCATAATAAATTATTTTAACTTTCATTAGCTCATAATCTTATATTAATTATTTATTTTACTTTTTGAACTTTAATAATTAAGTTAAATAGTATATAGATTTCCTTGATATTATTTGTAATACTTATAAAATGAGTGAAAAACTAAAAATTAATAAGGTGTCCAAATTTGACCAAGCCAACATTTTCAGTAGATATTATTCTACGTATGATTTTAACAATCTTTATTAAACAATTATATATTTTTAATAATTTTTATTTTCAGTTGGATTTATCCCCTATTCTTAAAAGGATTTCAAAAAGACATTCATTTAAATGATTTATACAAATGCTCTAAAAGTGAGAATTCAGAGCATCTTTTGCTGAAACTTGAGAGGTATGTCCTATCATTGGAAAGGAGTCTCTTTGGAAGTCATCATTACTTTAATTTTTAAAATTAAGTTATAATATAATATAACATAAAATAGTTCTTGAAATTTTTTATTTATGATAATTGAGTGAATATACAAATTATATTGAAAACATAATACTGTATATGAATTATTACTATGAATTAGGAATTGGGAACAGGAGTTATCAAAAGTGAATCCAAGTTTCACCAGAGCCACGATTAAAACATTTATTCCTTACATATACGCCCCAACTGTCATATTTATAATATGGGTATTGTGCACTAACTATTTCATTATAATACTTATAATATTCACTACTATAATATAATCGGAAACTTTATTTTATTATGAAATTACAGACGTGTTTGGTATTGAATTGTTCAGCTCTTTTGATCGGACGTGTAGTCCGCTATCTATCAGATTCCAAGACAATGGCTTACAGGACAGCATGTGTTTATGCTGCCGGTGTCATCCTAACAGCTATAATCAATACCTTGATCTACCATCCCTTCTGTCTAATGGGCTATAGGACAGCACTGAAAGTGCGGGTCAGTTGGTGTTCAATCATTTACAAGAAGTCATTGCGATTGAAGACATCGGCCTTTGAGAAGACAACTGTCGGACAGATTGTGAATCTCGTGACTAACGATGTCTCCAGATTTAATGAGGTCTCACTTCAACACATATTTCTTGATTCCGTGTGTTTATAACATTTTAATTGTCTCTCAGTTTGCCCTGGGCATTATTACAGTAGCTGCGACTCCATTTCAATTTATAATTAGTATGATTATTTGTTGGTCATATGTGGGACCGGTATGTCTCGGGGGTTATGCTGTTATGATACTATTTATTCCGTTTACTTTCATGATTGGAAAACTATCCAGAAAATATAGGTTGGGTTGTAATTTTGTAAATTTCTTAAATAATTTGATTTTACAACTATACACATTTGAATATATGTAATTGATTTGTATGATATAAATATATATGATAGATTGAGATTATCAAGCTATTTAATAATTACTAATTATATCAATCAGGGTAAAAGTGAATCGCCTTTCAGATTACAGAATACGTCTAATGAATGAAATTATAAGAGCCATGAAATTGATTAAAATGTATGCCTGGGAAGAGTCCTTCTCTAAAGCTATTGGCGATGCGCGTCGGTATGTATCACTTCTCCCTGTATTTAGTAATCCTGTATGAATTTATTTTATTTACATGTTTAGTAAGGAAATGTCCCAGGTTAAAATGTTGACATTTATAAAGGCTCTTTCAATCTGTGTATATGCAACGAGTAGTCGTCTTATTTATGTAGTAATACTCATCGCTTATGTCTTATTGTTTGGCAATATATCGGCGGAATCACTGTTTGTACCGATGATTGTATTGAGTTCATTGAGTTATTTAGTTATGTTGATTGTGCCCCAAGTCATAGGAATGGCTACTCAGGTCCATGTATCCTGTAAACGCGTTCAGGTACTTTGAATTTGAATTTAGAAATTATTTGTATAATAAACTGTTCTCTAACTACTCTATAACTATTTATACGATAAATGATTTGAATTTCTAAAAACAATAGTAAACTTTACAGAAATATCTACTTTTGGATGAAATGGACATGAAAGAAGTAGCACCAAGTCAAAGTGAAACCAGTGAAAAATCAGAGTTAATTAACAAAGAAGTTAATACAAAATATTTCCACAATGATTGCATTAATATGGACTCCAAAACGTTTGATAGTATTTCAGTGAATGATATGTCGTGCTGTTGGAGAGAAGTAAGTTATATACTGTACCGGTATATGATATGATTGCATTCAT
This sequence comes from Oppiella nova, assembly GCA_905397405.1. NCBI lineage: Eukaryota > Metazoa > Arthropoda > Arachnida > Sarcoptiformes > Oppiidae > Oppiella > Oppiella nova. The sequence continues at coordinate 12,364 of CAJPVJ010002585.1, forward strand.
TTTTTTTATTAATCAATTAAATTTATAAGGAATCGGAAGAATTCAATTTAAAAAACATATCAATGAATGCAAAACCTGGTGAACTAATAATAGTTATTGGATCCATAGGCTCTGGAAAGGTATAATATAAATTACTATAAATGTATCCTACTGTCTCATGACATTTATTTAAATTTTATTACCAAATTGAGAGCACATTCCTGATGTCACTGATGAATGAGTTGCGGATCACTTGTGGTTCTCTGCAATTAAACGGAACCATAGCTTATGTCTCACAGGAGTCGTGGGTTTTCAACGCAAACGTCAAACAGAATATTATTTTCGATAAACAATACGAAGAGAAAAGGTTTCGTGAAGTGGTGT
>CAJPVJ010002586.1:0-12724 GCA_905397405.1 Oppiella nova
GAATTTTGTTTAAAATTAATTAATTGTTTGAACGAAACACAGGTAAAAGAAAATCGGCGACACCTGTGACCCGATCTAACAGCCGAACCGCAGTCGACAATAAGGACGTGCCGTTGACTATGGCTAAGGGCGAGGACCTCGAGAACCTCGTTAAGGGCCGACAGTTTTTGGACACACACTTCGCTACCTATGTTAACTCACAACTCGTAGACCACTTACCTCTGCAGGAATTGTGGGCTAGCCTCGAGTTGTTGTCTCTCACAATAGTGTTCAAACAGCTGTGAAAGGTGCTGGTCACGTACTTATAGCGAGTCCATACACACCTTTATGTTGGGAAACACCTAAAATAATTTTATCGATTTAATTATTCATAAAATATTAATTTATTAGAAGTAGAGATATTAAATTATGTATTTTATAAAAATAGTACAGAAAACGCATAGCAAATAATTGATTTAATAGATATCATGTTACTTTTAATCATTTGTAGAATTTATTTACAGTCTACACATAGAATGTTATTTTAAAATTTATCAATAATTATATTATTTAATTAGATTTTAATCACAATTTTCTATACATTTCCATAGAATTCATACGTTTTGGGTAAACTGCAAACCTTTGTGAACATTTGCGAACAGAGCTCACCTGCCGGTGCCGAGGCTGCCCTCACCCAACTGGTGTCCTACTGCCAACAAAACATGGCTTACCCCGCTTATATTATTTAAGATATTCACTTATGTATAAATAAACTGTTGTGAAAATTTGTTAAATAAAGTTACATGTTAACTATTACTTTATATAATTATTTATTTTAATTTTTTTGATCAATTACAGTTATTTTATGTCTAATTATGCAGTAAAATATATGATTTATGTTATGATTACAGTTTAAATATTATAAGTTTTACAGCGTATTAGCACCCGCAGGATCAAGTGTATGGTTACATGTGTTTGAACAATTTTGATTGATACTTGTAGTCACTTTATGTAAAACTTTATAGATTGTTTTTATCTTGAATAATAAATTTATTATTTTTTGTTTTATAAAAATTAGTAAGTCAGTATTTACTATGTACTAGTAAACTGTAAAACATAATAACGTTAATCATTACAACAGTTCAGGTTTAAACATTTTTAAATAGTGGATTTGATGAGGTTAGGATTTATTTTTAAGAAAGTGAATGCCTATTTGGTGTTTATAGGATTTATTTACAGTTTGCATAAATTTGTTATTTGTTTGTGAACTAGATGTTTTGTTACTAGACTCAAATTCTTCACTGATTGAATTAATAAGACATTAATAAGACAATTTATACGGCATATATTTGTTTAATACTAATTTTATTAATGTAAATTAATTAATAAAAAATATATTTGGAGCAATATATTTTTGTACAGAAATTAATAACTTGCACAGTAGGCACATGTAGACTTGAAATATTTAAAAACTTACTAATACTACACATAAAAATTTACTAAATTAGCCATTTTGCATATTATAGTAATGAGATAAACTTGTATGTACAGTAAATCAATTCTATATACTTATTGCTTTACTAATTGTATAAGTTCAAAATTCTTGTAGTCTATGGCAGATTTACATGCTATTTTATCTACCAATTTGCAAAATGTGAACCAATGTGCTTGATGCTGGAGCTGATCTTTTGACTGGATAAGTGTGTAAATTATTTAATGTTTTACCAGAAATAAGATTTCAAAACTATTTGTCAATTTTAAATATAATGTTTTTAAACTATATCCACTAATACCACTAATATTAAATATTATCTAGTAATAAACTATTTCACATGATTGTAGTAAAATGCTTCGTTCATTGAATTTTTACATTGTACCTTTAATAAGTTGCAAAATTAACCAGGCACACATGCAATATACTATACAGTACTATATTAATAGATTGACAAGAATAAAATAGTGATAATAGGTGAACTTGTATAATACCGCATTATAATTATAGTATCAGGTAAACTTTTCTAAGAATTATTTTTTAAGAATGTATTTTTATAATCATAAGGCTATTGCACGACACAATAGTTAAATGCTGATAAAGTTTTCATTGTCACACTGGGTATATAAACCGTCAATATTTCTGTAACCACTTTATATAATTAATTTATTTGAACTAGTTAATTATACTCTTAATAATTATGAAGTTATTACTCGTATTGTCGGCTATTGTTTTAGCCGTAAACTCGTTGCCAGTCAATGAAAACGGTGGTAAAAATTGGGTTGTCCTAGTTGCTGGCTCAAACACCTGGTGGAACTACAGACATCAGGTACATTTTAAATTTATTTTTAAAATTCTTTATTAATGTCTAATAATGTATAATAATTTACCCTATAGGCCGACATATACCACGCGTACCAAATAGTGAAGGCTAACGGTATCCCCGATGAGAATATCATTGTCTTCCACTACGATGACATCGCCAACAATAAGGAAAATAAGTACCCTGGTAAGGTGTTCAATAACCCCGACCACAAGGATGTCTACCACGGTGTGCCCAAGGACTACACCGGTGATGATGTCACTCCTCAGGTAAATAATTATTTATAAATATTTTTAAAAAATAACTATTACATACCGTAAAACTTTGTGTACCATACATTTTAACTTAATGTAAAAATGTTATTGAATAAAAAATTAATTTAATTTTTATTTTTACAGAACTTTTTGAAGGTCCTCTTAGGGGACAAGGATTTAGAGAGCTCTGGCAAAAAGGTACTGAACTCGGGACCCAACGACAACGTGTTTGTCTTTTTCGATGACCATGGTGGTGTTGACCTGGTTGCTTTCCCCAAGACCTATTTGTACGGTGAAAACCTCACCTCAACTCTTAAGGAAATGCATACCCAGAAAAAATACAACAAGCTCGTTTTCTACATCGAGGCCTGTGAAGCCGGTATGTATATCATTGACAGCTTGGACATATTTTTACGTTTGCTTGCATAGCTCACCTATTATCATTAAAACTACGAGTACAATTTTGTGATAGATAACTTTTTTGTATCAGTCATATGTTTAGATATGCCAGGCAAAATAGTCATTTGGTTTGTAGGCACTTAAGTTTCATTATCACAGTTAAGTGCTATGAGCAGCATGACATGATAAATTAAAGTAAACCCGACCAAATCTCAAAATGACCAAAAAGTAGCCTATAATCAATATAACATACTATTTACAACAGTCGACTTCACTGTAAAGCATTCATATTTACAGTAGTTATATATTTAAAAATTATTTACTGCTACACAGTGTTGCCTACATTAAGGCGATATAATTCATACTGTAGGCGCAAAAATATAGGCTACTTTTTGGCCATTTTGAGATTTGGTCAGGTTTACATAATTTATAATTGTGTAGACTAATAATGAACTATGGTTGAGGTGCAAACACAAAACGAGACATACTTTGTGTGTACCTCAACCATAGTTCATTGATAGTGTAGGCACATGATGTAAACAATTTTTTATTTTGGATAATTATAATATTTCAAAGAACATATAAAATATAGTTATGTATTAATAGGATATTTGTAATTTCGTAGTTGTGGCTAATTTAATTAATAAGAATTTTTAGAAATTTACCAAAATTATAGATTAGTAAAAATATAAATAGAATATTTTAAAAATTAAAAATTAAATTAAAAAGGAATTAAATAAGTTAACACTATATATTAAATAGTGCTAAATTATCATACCCTAATAAAATATAATAATATATAATACTAGACACTATGTAATACTGGAAAATAATTAAATTTCAAAATGACCAGGGTCCATGTTCGAAAAACTGTTGCCAACCGATATCAACATTTACGCCACTACTGCCTCCAGTCCCTCTGAATCCAGCTATGCCTGGTATGACGACACCGAGTTGGGCACATACCTGGGCGATGAATACAGTATCCATTGGATGGAAGAGGCAGAACAGGCCACTGACACGACTACCCTCGAGGACCAGTTCCAGTGGACCAAAACCAAGACCACTCTATCGCATGTCCAGCATTACGGCGACCTGTCTATTGCCAATTAGCCATAGTCAACGGCACGTCCTTATTGTCGACTGCGGTTCGGCTGTTAGATCGGGTCACAGGTGTCGCCGATTTTCTTTTACCTGTGTTTCGTTCAAACAATTAATTAATTTTAAACAAAATTCAATGTATTTTTTAAAAATTTCAATGTACCAGTATATTATTTAATTTTATCACATAATGTATAAATATCTGAAAAATAATTATTTTTCAAACACGCTTATTACTTTTAATTATTATATTTCTACATCTATAAAAAATATACTATAAGTTATAATCTTTATTAGTTAACCATATTTAATTAACCTAGACAGATTTTACTAAAATAGTACTAATATTAGTGGAGTGGAGAGATTTCCAAACTTCTAATTTAAAATATTATAATTAATCTCAAATATACTTCAATATTATTTTACAGCTTATCACTCCATAATCTTACACTGAACATCTAAATACCCTTATGGTAAATTACTACTCGACGTAGCAAATGTAGGTTCATAAGATTTATATAAATAAGAGTCTTAGTGTACGTACCCAAGAATTGAGACAGGGGCAATTTGGCAATAGACAGGTCGCCGTAGTGTTGGACATGCGATTTGGTAGTCTTGGTTTTGGTCCACTGGAACTGGTCCTCGAGGGTAGTCGTGTCAGTGGCCTGTTCTGCCTCTTCCATCCAATGGATACTGTACTCATCGCCCAGGTATGTGCCCAACTCGGTGTCGTCATACCAGGCATAGCTGGATTCAGTGGGACTGGAGGCAGTCGTGGCGTAGATGTTGATGTCGGTGGGCAACAGTTTGGCGAACATAGAGCCTGGTCAAATTGCAAGTTAATTATTTTTTTAGCATGACTTAGTATCTATTATATGATTTTACAAGTGTAATATACTAGTCTTATTTAGTATTGTATTTAATGTTAAATTGTGTATTTTTTTATAATTTTTAAATTTGATTTTTAAATATTTAATATTTATATTTTTACTAATTTTGAATGTACACATTGTAAATTTTAAAAATTATTATTAACTAAATTAGACACAATGACAACACTATCCATAAATTTTTAAAAATTAAGCATGCTTTATATTAATAATTATTGTTAGTATATGTTACAGTTTACTTTCTATCGACTCATTATTTTCGTAAAATAATAAATAAAATATTTGTTATCCAAGATTAAAAATCTATAGATTAAATTGTTCTACATCATGTGACTACATAATTAAATGTACTGTACTATCTGATCATGCCACTCATGACACATCACAATAGATATGACCATGATAATGAAAACAATAAACTCAAGTGCCTAATATCAAATGACTATTTTACCCAACATTTCCATTCATATGACTGATACAAAAAAAAGTTATCAATAACAAATATGTACTCAAATTTTGTAATAACAAGTGTAATAACATAAAAATATGACCAAGGTACTAAAGATTAACATACCGGCTTCGCAGGCTTCAATGTAGAAAACGAGCTTGTTGTATTTGTTCTGGGTATGCATTTCCTTAAGAGTTGAGGTGAGGTTCTCGCCGTACAAATAGGTCTTGGGGAAAGCAACTAGGTCAACAGCACCATGGTCATCGAAAAAGACAAACACGTTGTCGTTGGGTCCCGAGTTCAACACCTTTTTACCAGAGCTCTCCAAATCCTTGTCCCCTAACAGGACTTTCAAAAAGTTCTGGACAAATAAAATAATATTAAATTTTTAGTATTTAATTATATTTTAAATATAGTTTATACTAAATTCTACTGATTGTACTAGATGTTGTGTGAACATTGTCATAGACTATTTCTATGAGAGATTAATCAATGTGAAATTTTATATTTATCTTAATATATTTACTTAATAATTTATAAATTAATTGTATTAATAAAATAGTGTAATATAAAATGTTCATTAAAAATATTATAATATTTTATAAAACTGTAATTGAATTACTATTTTATCATTTAAAGATTAGATCACTAAATAATTATTTATAGTGGTCCAGGTAACTGCTCGTTATTTTTATTTTAATCTTGTCATATTATGTATTATTTAATTTAAAAATAATATTATTTACCGTGGGAGTGACATCATCACCAGTGTAATCTTTGGGGACACCGTGGTAGACATCTTTGTGGTCGGGGTTATTGAACACCTTACCAGGGTACTTATTTTCCTTATTGTTGGCGATGTCATCGTAGTGGAAGACAATGATATTCTCATCGGGGATACCGTTAGCCTTCACTATTTGGTACGCGTGGTATATATCGGCCTATAGGGTGAGTTAATATTATATTAATAAATATTAAATTATTAAAATAAATTTAAAATGTACCTGATGTCTGTAGTTCCACCAGGTGTTTGATCCAGCAACTAGAACAACCCAATTTTTACCACCATTTTCATTGACTGGCAACGAGTTTACGGCTAAAACAATAGCCGACAGTACGAGTAATAACTTCATTATTATTGAGAGTATAATTAACTAGTTCAAATAAATGAATTATATAAAGTGGTTACGAAAATATCGACGCATTATATACCCAGTGTGACAATGAAAATGTTATCATCATCTATTGTGTCGTGCAAAAGCCTTATGATAATATTAAACACATTTTAAAAAATAATTCCTAGAAAAAGTCTCCTGATACTTTAATTATACTAGGGTATAGTACTGTACTTCTAACACTTATTATCATTATTATTTTTAATCTATTAATACAGTAAATTGCATATATAACAAGTTCAGTTTGCAATTCTTAAGGGAGTACAAGAGTACAAGTTAAGTGAGCATACTATATCTAATCAAATATTTGATAACTAGATCATTTACTACTAAATGAAGTAGTTTAAAATCTTTTATTTTAAATTGATCCATAGTTTTGAAATTTTATTTCAGGTAAAACTTAAAATAACAATGTTTATGTGTGTAAGTTAATACAGTTTTTGTTATATTTTATTACAACATTGCTTATGATTATTAATAATTTATTATATAATACATGAACTAAGATACAATAATCTTAATTCAAATATAGGTAATTTGTGTCTACGAAATTGTATGCCATTGTTAGCAATATACAAATATACACACGATTTATTGCATATACCTTTATTGTTTATTACTTATAAATATTTTATAAACTTTTAAATAATTTATGAGATATTTTACAAACTTAAGTTTAATTAAATTTAAAGTTTGATGTCTCATCTGACTTGACCCTGGTACTAGATAGACATATTGAGATAGTAAATATTTAAAAAATACATTGTGCACTAATGGAAATACAGTTTATACACTAGTTATGACTTTAATAGACCTCCTGTAAGTATATCATAATACTGTCAATCATATTACGATACTAACCTTATGTTTCATTTATTTTTATAATCTTATAGCAATTCGTATAAAAATAAATTTTATCAGATATTAGAGTTCAATATATCAACTGGTACATTAATTTTCATAAAGTAAGAATATCACTATTTTACTATTTAACAAAACTTATATTTATAGACTGTTTAAAAGCTAGGGTTAAAAAGTAATTAGTAATTTAGTTCTGAATATTAAAATTAAATTATAAAAAATACATTTGCTTAATTATTTTAACTCTAGGTAAAATATAATATTTAGATATTTGTTTCTGTAAACAATAATTAATTATTTATTTATTTTAATTTTTATACTATCATACGGTACTACCACTAACCTGAAAATAATAATATATTGAAGATAAAATGTGCCAATTATCTATTTTCCAGTTACATTTATGGGATCCTAACTTTTATTATTAATTTACAAGTTAGATGTAAATAAAACTTATAACGATAACTGACTCGATGCATTTATTTTATATATAGTATGTAATTATGTGAGGGTAGCATGGGTAGATGAGATATTTTATGAAACATGTAGATTTTACATAAAATATCCGCACTCAACGAGAATTATAATAACAAATTATTTAAACGTTAAAACTGTAATTGATTATCTAGTGATAGTTTTATAGTATACTAAAATTGTCCTAATATAAATCTGGACAATATGTGACAAAACTCCAAAACAAGTTAATTTTAATAAACATAGATGTTTTAGATTGTAATTAGTTAAAGTCATCTGTACTATATTAAAAGGCGAGCATAGAAATATACAATAGTATTGTCAATTAAAATTACAATTTATTAATTACATTAATTTGTTTTAATTTTTAACTAGTCTTTTAAATTGTTACTCGCATTATTATTTTCCTTATCTACAATTGGTTTCATGTAATAAATTTTGTAATTAATAGTTTAACCAGATAATTTATCATATATTCGGATGAACTTCACTTTGTCGGGGGCGGGGGAGCGGGGGTGTGTTACTAATATGTCGATTTGTTTACAGTTTCCTTTATATAATCAGTTTTATTTAACAAATGGCAGTTCAATTGTAGAAATAAATAATTACTATATATCAAAATATACTTTATAACTAACAGATAACTTTATTTAATAATAATTGCTACAATAGTTTATTTAAACATAAGCAAATTTCGTATATAATATAAGCAGGGTAAGCCATGTTTTGTTGGCAGTAGGACACCAGTTGGGTGAGGGCAGCCTCGGCACCTATAGGTGAGCTCTGTTTGCAAATGTTCACAAAGGTTTGTAGTTTACACAAATTCATTGAATTCTATAGAAATGTACAGGTATATAAAATTTGATTTAAAACTAGTTAAATAACAATATAAAGTAATATTTTTGATTATGAAATGCTGCATTAATATCACTAATAAACTAAAAAATCATAATATAAAAAGTTTTAAAGAATCTACTGTGCCATATGCTTATGTAAACTGTAAATAAAACTTTAAATTTCTTAATATAGGTATTCATAGCATAATGAAATACCTGAGTGGGATTGTCAAGCCTGTATGTTTAATTTTATAAAAATTATTTAAATTCCCTAATACTAACTAATAATAGGTGTTCCCACAGTAAACTGTACGCAAATTATGCAAATTTTAAAATATCTCTAAAATATATAAGTAATAATTTTTGTGGGTTATAAATACTGAACCTAACCTAACCTAACCATTACCAAATTACTTGCAATGAATGTACGGGATGACTCATCTGTCTATATTTTAGTTCACTCGCAACCTTATCCAAATATTTATAACCTCGACCAAGCACATTATATTGAAGCATATAAATTTGGTGAAACTCGTACAGTTATAACAACCAAAACATTGAGAACACATTTAGGTCACCCGCACGGGAACTTTCGCTATTATTACGGATCGGGTGCCGGCGATCGACCATTTAATAGCGACTCTCAAACACATTGTATGAGACGTTGTATCGGATATTACGCGCAAAAGTACCTTAAATATGACCCGTTGTTTATTGATAAATATGTCCATGAATTAGATTTTCATGACAATGACCCCGTTGCATTTAGATTCAATACAACCGCATCAAGCTTTCAATCACACGTCCCACTTGTGGTCAATAATAAAACTTATAATATAAGGGAAATGTGTCTAAAAGATTGTCCCAAAGATTGTGTGAGCGTTGAGTATAGCGCACGAGTCGTGTCGAGTGAGACACCAATTGATGAACAAATGAGTCTTAGAAACGGGTTTATAAAGACACCATTGGTTTGGGACTCGAGTCAACCCATGTTTAACTATAGGGAACAACCGGTGCAGACATTTATCGACTGTATGTCATATATTGGAGGACTGCTTGGTGTGTGGTTTGGCACTAATGGCAAGGATTTGCTTATTTGGATAATTAACAGTCGATTCTGGGGTTGGATTCAACGGAAATATAATCACTATTTTCCAGATAATATGGTTCACCCAATAAACCCAATTATTTAGCTCTTCAGTATTTTTTAAAAATATTAAAACTAAAAATAAATATTTTAAACACTATAATAATAATAATATGTTAATTTGTAACTTTATTACATTAAAACCTCGATATCATAAATGAAATATTTAACTCAAACATTTTTTTAACTTAATAAATTTCATAACCTATTTACTATGTTGACAACATTATGCCAGTTTAAATTATAGAAATATTATCCAACGGTAACCAAGTTTTTTCATATGAGGTAGGCAAACAGAGCTCACCTATAGGTGCCGAGGCTGCCTTCACCCAACTGGTGTCCTACTGCCAACAAAACATGGCTTACCCTGCTTATATTATATACGAAATTTGCTTATGTTTAAATAAACTATTGTAGCAATTATTATTAAATAAAGTTATCTGTTAGTTATAAATTTAAAAAGTTAAATAACTAATTATGAAATTTAAAAAATTGTATATAAGTTATAAAATATTGTTGAGTATTTAATGTTTTACTTAATAAATAATATTATTATAATGACAATCTGATTATCTATGACAAGAATTACAAATACTTACGATTTGTGTTTAAGCATATTTTCAAAAATTGTTATTTAAATAACAGAATAATTTTATTACAAATAATAATTCAAGTTAATAAACTAGTGTATTCATATTTATATTATATTTACCATTTCATAAATGATAATATTTTTTGTTTTAATATACACCGTGGTCAGAATTTATTTAAACCGTTAATAAAACTATACTTTCTTATCGTGTTAATTTATATATAATGCATATTGAAACTTTGCAGCCAGGCTTTTAAATAACCTATTTAGAGATAGTCTCACCATGCTAAATTACACATCTTATGGTATTGGTATCTTTATGGTATTATAACTTTAATATAATTTATTTTTACCTTAAATTGCTAATTCAGTTATAAATAAGTTTGCTCGGATGAGATTGGTACCTGCTAAATTTTACATTTTATGATTAATAGTTAAATTATTTTGAACTAAACTTAAACCTCCCAAGGGCAGCCTTAACCCGGGTGTCATCGTAGTAGGCATAGCTGGACCCCTTGGGGTTGTAGGCAGTGGTAGAGTAGACGGTGATGTCGGTGGGCAAAAGTTTGTCAAAATTGTATCCTGGTCATAGTAAAAGCCCTAATTTAAAACCTAACCAAACCATCACCCAGGTACAACACTACACAATATTCCTATTTGTTTTTGGCTCAGAAAACTAATGAATTCCTTGTTAAATTATTTAATTTATTAAATGATACACTAATTTAATTTATTTATTTATTTATATTACAATCTATAAATTTTTAAAATGACATACATGTAATATTAATAAATATAGGCTGGACACTGGAATTCTTGATAGCATTCTTGTACAATTATATGGTTGGCCAAAAACTATAATCCCTTTACAATGTCCTCCAAAACTCGACAACCTAGGCTATTGTTTTTAAAAATTAAAATATTAATCGTAGTTTTCCCAAATTAATATATGAGTTTATAATATACAAAAATATCAATCGATGAATAAAAATGAATGACTATTCATAAATAATTTGTGATGAATGTAAGCTAAGTTTGAAAACTGTTATTAGTTTGAATGAGTAAACTCTGCTTTCAATGTAAAATTATTTATCAATAGTCATTCATTTTTATTCATCGATTCATCTTTTTGTATATTATAAACTCATATTTTGAATTGGTAATATTACCATATGAATAAATAGTTTAAATATTACAGCTATTTATTAAACTAATAATTTTGATAAATCAACTGTTACTTAATTAAATGCCTTATCTGTGATTTACTTTGATGTTTTAATATGGTATAAATTAATTTAACAAGTTATTTTTTATATAATTATTATTTTATTATTTTATTATGCATTGATTTTTACATAATGTACAATACGTAATATTCTTATAGAATATAAGCAGGGTACTGCATCTCTTGTTGGCAGTATGAGACCAGTTGGGTGAGGGCGGCCTCAGCACCGGTAGCCGAGCTTTGTTCACAGATGTTCACAAACTGGTAGAGTTTGCCCAAAACATATGAATTCTATAGGAATTGAATTAAAATTATGTTAATTAAAATTTGTAGTAAATTTAGTAATTGTTTTATATTATTTAAAAGATCCTTGACTATATTAAAAGATTTTTAAAATTACAACATTTAAATATAATACTTAAAATAGTTCTAACATTTAAATATTAAAATATTTTTGTGGTTTTCTAAATATACTAAAATATTGCTATTTGTTTAGATGTGCTATTACTTTTTGAGTAAAATTATATAAAATAAAATTGTTTTTTATAAAATGTTTTAAATCATAAATAGCTATTCAAACAGTTAAGCAACAAAATAGACTAAATAAATTAAAATATGTAAACTGTATACAAATCCTATAAATGTAAAATGTGCATTCACCAACTTAATTATGAATATTTAAAATATCATAGCAAGCTTACTAATTTTATAAATATATTTGTATTATTACTTAACATAATTACTATTAAATCTAAATATATTTTTGTCTAATTTACTAAAAATAGGTGTTTCCACACATACCTCAGCGATATTCATACACTTGTCGTTGAAAGTGTCGACAAACTTGTGATAACACTCTCTGTTGTTGAGGTCGGAGCGGGTGTTCACGACATCCCCATTGACCAGATGCTCAACACTGTTGACGTAGGCCTGGAAATGGTTGTCCAAAAACTGTCGGCCCTTCACCAGGTTCTCCAACTCGAGACCCTCGGCCTGTATGAGTGGTGCGTCCCTATTGTCGATGACAA
>CAJPVJ010002587.1:0-12723 GCA_905397405.1 Oppiella nova
TAGCGGAATGTCCTAGGTGTCCAAATCTGTGATTATATCGGTCGACGCGCTATAAATTTTTGCTATAAAAACCTATTAAACTACTCATGGTATACGAGTCAGAGTTTCAATACTATGAATGAGTGTATTTCACAGCAAAAAGTAGAGTTTTTATAGCGCGTCGACCGATATAATCACCGATTTGGACACCAAAGTATTCCGCTAGATTACCGGACCTGGACAGTCCTATTATACCATACCATACGAATATAATCCAGTTTAATTAACACTTGCAAGGAACGATTGAGGATTTTAAAGCCCAAGCCATAGCCACTGCTATCGATTACTACAAACATTTGGATCCAATACAGCTTTACAATCCCATTCATGTCTCACTTTTCATACATTCAACAGAATTTCATCTTTTTTGTCACTCATATGAGTGAAGATTATATCCGGCAGTTGACGACTGACTGCGAGCTCACAGAACAGGTATGTCTTAATTATATTATAATATTCATCTCAAATATACAGTATAAGGATATTTATAACCACAGTACTTATTACAGTTAATTATCTCAAATTGGGATCAAATGGGACTCGATTTCTGTGAACCCAACTAAAGGATGCAAATAATGTAAACACTTTCAGCCCTACCTCTTATAAGACTTAATCATATCAATTATCTCTATTAACATCTTAGCCCTGATGGTCAGTGTTAACCGAAAACGTTAGGCAATTATCTTTATTTTATTTATAACTCCTTTTCACTGATAATCAATAAATATTGAAACAAATGTCTTAAGACAATTTTTTGTTTAAATTTGTTTATTGTTATAGTAATTAACAATTGATTTGAAAATAAAATGCAGATGTTATTAAACAATTGTTTTCATGTTTAAAGCAATCATTTCATTGAAATTCAAATAAATTATCTCTTTTTGTGGTAATAATTGAGTTATGAGTTCAGCGATGGCTGCGACAGAGGTGTTCCCCAAACACGTGACTCTCTTCACCAATGTTTACATCAAAAAAGTTTGCAAACTTTGATCTCAACCCTCAATAAAAAGCAATTCATTGAAGACATGAGAGATGACAGCCATATGCGCGGTAAGTATTGAGTGAATTATAAAATATATATCAATATAATTGCAATTAATTGAATGCTTTGTTTACAGAAATCAGTGTTGAGTCCGATGTGTCTCTCATTCACAGCAAATACTTCGCGAAACAAACGCTTAAGTCATTGAATGTTGAGTTCAATCCGGCTGTCAATACATCTATATTTGAAAGCAACTGTCAAACAGGTATTCCTTACCAATACTTTTCCCTCTTATTCTCACATTTCATTTATTTTTATATTTCCTAAGTAACTGTTTTTAATTTTATTAACAATTACTAAAATGTTTACTAAATTCAAACAAAAAGTTTTACTCTCCAAAACAAAAATGATTTGAAAAGTGTGTCAAAAATTAATAATAAATTGTTCAAACAATTTAACGTTAGACGCACTTCTCGTATGTTATTTAACTTCACGTCAAAACACATCAAAAAAGGTGTACAATGTATGTCAGCAATCAGATTTAGAGCACTGTATGAGACCAGTTGACCATAAATGATCATGGCATTAAATATAGCATGTTGTTAATTGTGAATTTAACGTGAATATTAGCATAAATCTTATTAATGTAATAGAAAGTCTATTAACTTAAGTAAATGTTTGTGAATTATTAAAATGATAACATTGATTTTAAGGTGACTTTTGAGCATTTTGATATCAACCAAAACTTGATTTGACAAACGATTATCTAAAATATTTACGAAACGAATTGAATAATAAAGTGCAGAAAAATCTGTGTCAACACATCGTAAGTGTAATGGACGACCCGTTTACAGATGGGAATCAAGAGGTAAGGGTTTGTGGTTTTGTTTCTGAATTTTTTTCTAAAACCAATACTTCGAAGACTACGAGATCCACATAAACCGTAACATCGGCTCCAATATTATGTCCGACACAAAGGTATTAACTATTATTATATTATATGACATACACTGTAATACGTTTATACCCAATAGTCATGTCATGAAGTTATGCTTATATTAAGAATATTCTAAGTCTTGTCTCAAACCCTCTGCTCTCCAGTCATAACCTTTTGACTTCAAATGTGTTATAATTATGTATATTCTGTATATTATGAGCGCATGTCTGCCATTAATTTTATATAAGCTACAAAAAATACAAATATTTTATTTAAAATTAATGTTAATAAATATTAGAATGAACAAGATACTTACTATTATAAATAGCAAGTAGATTATAAC
The DNA here is from genome assembly GCA_905397405.1 of Oppiella nova. NCBI lineage: Eukaryota > Metazoa > Arthropoda > Arachnida > Sarcoptiformes > Oppiidae > Oppiella > Oppiella nova. Next base: position 2,302 of record CAJPVJ010002587.1, read on the forward strand.
TAGATAAATAGATAGTTAGTATTATGCATGCGAGCTATTAGTGGCACAATTAGCCGACAAAGTTAAGGGAAATCATATAATAGGAGACAACGGCGTAAACATAAAAAGGGATTTGTGTTAAAATTTTTAAAAATTATATACATTTGATATTATAGTATTTTAAACGATTTTCAATTAGAAAGTATTATTAATGTAATTGTATCATTAAAATGTTTGTATACTGTATTTAATATACAAACTATTTAAATAATACTATTATTAATATTACTCATTAATAGTGCAGAGCATACTTCAACTATCTATCGCTCATATAATTATATAATACAAAGTATACTAGGTTTAATGTAAATTACCAAGAACATTATACTATAATGTTTAACAGGCTGTCCTATTGCACCAGTATTTAAAGGTATGTTCAAATAAATGCATATATTTAATGAATTACAATTTAAATGTTTGTTATAAGCTTTATAAATCAGCCTTAAAATAGCGATTCTAATTGTTGCTTGATCCTTTATTATCAAATTGATCAAAAGCTCCCGTTTGGAAAAGTATGACACTATATGTCAGTATAAAACTGTAAATCTGTTAATAAATTAATTATTATGTCATTGAACATTTCAAAACAATTAATAATTTAATATTACCGATAGCAAGGTAGTTTTTCTGAAAGGCATAATCCCTCCAATAGTGAACCCGCACTTAAAACTACGACTAATTGTCATAAATAGCTGTATTTCTCGAAAGTCCGGGTCATTTGTATTCATTCGTGTAATATCTACGGAGTCCATACACGACAACAACTTTTCCGACTCATCATAAACCAGGCCATTTACAAAGCAACTAACATTTAGTTTAATGAACACCTGGATCAATATTCCAAATAGTAATCTTCGTAATGCATTGATTTCGTATATGCCCTCGCTCACAATTACAATATAGATTGTTAGCATCATAAATATCATTGTAGTCAATGTGTCAACTATTTGAGCCTGGTAGATGAAAAAAATTAGAATATAAATAAAAATTCAAATTAAAAAATTTTACAAAATTTATATTCAGTATTTAATTATAATTATTTAACTTTAAACTAAATTTAGCTCCATAAATTATTATTATTTATAATTATTTACCAGCATCATTTTTCCATCAATAACGTAGATATTGCTCCGTAACTCAGCAAATGACTTTCTAATATAACAAACAGTCTTGGGCCTTTTATCCCTTTCAATAGTCAATTGCCACGACTTTAAAGTTTGTGACACCGCCAACGACACGGCACAGGTAGTTATGCTTATGATGTATAGTATGGGTATTTTGAATATGGTTTCACCAGCTCTTATAGCCATGACCTCGACACTTATCCACCCATAGGCATATATTTGATACCCCAAGAATACATAACCGCCAAATATGTGACTAAACCAAAATATGACAGCAAGGTAGAGTATCTTTTTATCTGAAATGATTAAATTATATTTTGCAAACTTGTATTTAATTGTGATTTATTAGGATATACCGGTAATTATCTTAAATGGTTTAATTTAAATTGTTAAAAATGTTAGAAATTACAATTTACTATACCTATAATAAGTAATAATTTTCATAGTGTTAAGAATAAAATAAATGAATATAATACTAATTTATTGTTTTTTAAATAAATGCCTGCTTAGATAGTAAAACTGTAATTAATATTATAAGTATTATACCTATTATTTAAAATAAGGTTATTTGCAACAAACATGTTTAAACATGACTTTTATTTATAATTTCTTTTAATCTAAAAAACACTATTATAATTTTATGTTTTTTCATTTGTATATTAGTTATAAAATAACAACATTTGTTAATTTGTTATTTAATGAATCATAACTTTTTAACAAAATATAAAATTATTACAAGGTAACTTAATGAGCATTTTAAGCCATGGATTATTATTATCAAACAAGTGTTCATATGATCTAGCTTACATGTTAGATTTTATAAGTAAATTTTATTCATGCAATGTATTGGGAAAATGTTACAAACCTTTAATTCTATGGCCGAAAAATTTTTCAAACACCTTAAAGCCATAAAATTGTATGACTATTATATTTATGATAATAGTAATTGACCATAGTAAACCAAAGCATATCCATGAATAATATATGAATAAATGACCAGTCTGCTTTATAGCAATCATGTAATATGACGTAAATGATCTTATATACGACCATATTGTCATGATAATATGAACTATGGTACATAAATAGCCAAATATATCCAAAGATCTGCTATATTGAATACCTTGATCATTAAATGTTAGTCCACCAAATGTGATGCCAATTAGTCTGTAGTAATAGATAATTATGTATAGAAATATTGGTTTAGGTTTAGCCTTTGGCTTATTGAAAGCATAATAAGTTTTACTAGTATATAATTTTCTGTCCATGTTTAAACTTAATACTATTATATTATAAGTGAAAGTCTTAATAAATGTACTAAAAGTTTTTTATGTTTATTTGCACTCTTGAATATAAACTAAACATTAAGTTATTATTTTTGTTGTTAGTAACCGGGCGAGTAGTTTGAATTAATTTATTTATAATAATATTTTTATATAAACAATATGTTTACTTATGAATTAATTTAATTTCTACAATTGGTTACATAATTTGCACTATATTTGCACTATTTTGTCTATTTATACTTCAATGTTTTACATGATCAGTATGCAATAAATACAATGGTGTTTATACTGCATAAAATAATAAAATTTAAATATATTTACATCATTACTTTTGAAACAATTAAAATAAATTAAGTATGCATTCACGTTTTAAAATTAATCCAGCTAAATTTATACATTGCAATTAATACAGTATGCAACTCAGAATATAATTATAATTCTAGAAAATTTCAGATTTAATGTAAATTTTTAATTTGTGTAATACATTTTAAAAATTAAATCTATATTTAATAAAATAATATATTATAAAAAGTACATTCATAAAGGATTTAATTTATTTTGTAATATTTTTTATGTAAAAATCCTGTCAATCCTATCACACATCCTATCACGTACTCCAACAAAAGTGTTACAAAAACTTATGATTAAATTAAAACAAAAAAGTTTACAAACTTTTTTTGCCCTAATCTTTATATCCATCCACACCTTCCCCTCCAGAATCCATTTCCCGGAATTTATTTTATAAAAAAACATCAATTTTACAAATATTTTTGTATATAAAGTGTAGACATATTGACACAAAAAGTCAAGAATTTTTTGTTATCATTGAATAAAAAATTTCTGAAAACAATGAATAAACTCTTGGTTTTAGTGTTTTGTATAATCGCTGTCATTATGGCTACCGTTGAGGCCCAGGTTGGCTACGGCTATGCCCGACCAGGTTATGGCTACCGGCGCCCTGTACACCGTGGGCCAATACGTGGTCAACACTTTGGTCGTGGCTATGGATATGGACGTTAAAAACACCCGGTGCTGATTGAATGGACAGGCATTTATTGGATATAAAATTACATGTTTATTGGATTCAATATAAACGGCGAATAAATATATCTCTGAATTATAACTCATTTTTAAGCGTATATAAGGTTATTATAAAATATGGTTTGTTTTATGAAATAAAATTGGATTACCCATGTACTTTTCAATTAATAATAGTTATAATAAAATAATACTTTAAATGCTCATGTAAAGTGTACATTTATTTTTAGACTATATTTGAATATTTTTTATTACAATATTCTGTATAAACATTTTAATGCATTAAAATGTCAGCTATGCTAAATGTTTTTATTGTTTTAAAACTATTTGCTAAACAAAATTATCTAAATATAAGTTGTATTTTAAGTAAAGTTTATTATTTAATAAAAAACATCTATTAATAAATTTTAATTCAATTGCTAACATATTTTTTGTCATTAAAATAAATTACAAGGAAAAGCCAAATGTCGTGTAAACACACATTAAGTGTATTATAAATATCGTGCAATTCTTAATCAATAAATTATATCATAAAATGTTTGCACTAAAAATAGCTAAAAGGTTATGGATTAAAAGGTTATACAAATATCACAAATTGACATGTGTTAAAACAATTTGGTATAATTATATAAATAATTCAAGATTTATACAATGGAAAATAAAAATTTAATAATTTATAAAATATACATACAGTTAATAAATATTATGTCAATAACAAAAATATTAATAATATACTAAACAAGTTATGTAACTTGTTATAAAATATTACACTAATAATTTATAATTCAAATAACATAAAATTTATTTAGCATTGAAATATTTAACCTTGTTAACTGAAAAAACAAGATTTACATTAAAATGCAATAATAAAAATATATTTATAAACTTAAAATATTTCATTTGAAACCTGAAATGCTTAAGGATTGACACTGGATTTCATCACACATGCCGATCCCTCTGGTATCCATGGCAACCCCAGACACAATAGTCTTAGCTCAGACTCCCGGAGCCGACTCTAAGTGCACATCACTTGATGGCTATAAATACATGGATAATGCCTTTGAACACAAACACTATATTACAATACAATTCAAATATTTGTGTTCATTTGTTATGACAAACACATTATACATTCAATACTTAATTATATGTAATATTATTATTTTTTACTGAATATTCCGTAAGAATATTAAATGTAAATAATTATTTCGGTTGTATTGTTAGTAATTAATAAATAATAAAATTGCTAGTACAATTGTAATAAAGTGAAATTGCTTAACATAAATAATAATATGTGTAAATAAATATACCTGTGACCTTTTAGCAAACCAGTGAGTTACTGAATAAATAATAAACAATTCATTATAAAATTACTATACTATGTGCAATCAATTTGAACATGTTATAATAAAATAAGTAATATAAATATCATAATGATTAGCAGCATTGACTTGTGATAGACGTAAAAAATAAGAAAGGTAATATTACAAATAGCAAATATTTGCTCATCATAATGATTATAACAAAAGTCATTTAATTAAAACTTTTATCATTTGTTGATAAAAATAATAAACTAAAAGTCATAACAAAAACAAAAACATTATTTTGCCATAAAATGTGCGAAACTAACGCCAGTTTGCATCCGTTCTCATCGCCAGCCGCCTCCCAGTGCTCGACATCCAAGTCCACACCCGTCCACTACCCGAACCTACCGGTGCCCTACACGACAAGTACTATGCCGTCGGCCCCTATGCCAGTGGGCGGCACCGGACAGGCGGAGATGCCTACGTCTCAGGTCGAGCTGTCCATAGCCTGTCGTAACCTCATAAACGCTGACATACTGTCCCGGAGTGACCCCCAGGTCATTGTGTACATGAAAAATGACTGGCAGGACAGGTATTTTGAGCTGGGTAGGACTGAGATGATCTTGGACAATTTGAATCCCGATTTCGTGAAGCGTTTTCAATTGTCGTATAGCTTTGAATGCGTACAGAGACTAAAATTTGAGGTCTGGGATATCGATCCGAAAATTAAATTAGGTATGAATTCCTTTATTACTATATATTATGAGTGCTCTCTCTCTCTCTCTCTCTCTCTCTCTCGACTTGAGAGAGCTATACAACCCACGCACTATAAACCCACGTATAGTATTGTGCATTGAATGTCATATTTTTTTATAAACAAGACAGAAAAATATTTATTAAAAATATTAATTATTAATTAGTTAACATGACATTTTTTTTGAAGTTTGTGAAACAATTATCAAAATTAAAAATAATTATTAATATACCGTACTATTTGTAAATTTAAGAAAAGGGTGTTTCTAGTATTGCTGACAACTATTTGTTATTATTATGAATAAATAATGAACTCATAAAATATTTACGATTTTGCACACAATATAAATTATTACTTAAAATAATATTTTGAATTTTAGACATGTTGTCAGTATAAGCATTAAAATATTTAGAAAACGTTAGTATATAATATTATAGCTAGTACATTGAGCAAGATAATCAAACAATGAGTAAAACCTTTATTATTAATAATTTAATTTGAAAAACTGTAATAATTAACAAATATTATTTAGATGTTTAATTGAATGTATTCTTAATTGTAAATTGCAACAACCAGAAACTAATCCTTCATTTTAAAATTTTGTTTAACAAACAGTTATTTTACACTGGTCAATAAAATCTAGCTATAAAAATATTTTTATTAAAAATTCATATGACGTATCGAAATATACGAAATATTTATAAATTAATAAAATATATCCTTATTAAAAAACGATAATATCTATGTATTACATAGTGTGGGTTAATCAAATTATTTAAACACTAATTATTATATATCACAATTAATTAAGATTATAACATCCAAGACTGTAATCACAAACAAATTTTTTTTAAATTTAACTGATTTTAAGTAATTATTTTATGGATCTTTAACTTAACTTAATTATAAAGTATATATTTTACCCTTATCACGCTATCCATATGAACTTACCATAATACTATTAAACTAATATATTTAAAATAATTCAAACATTTTATGACAAACCCGTAGGAAGTATCGAGATATACGACACGAACAACGATTTTTTGGGCCATTTTGAGACTACGTTAGCGGAGATCGTGGCCCATCAGGGCCGCCAGTTCACGGCCCCCCTGTCCGGCGTAAAGGGGCGTAAAAATTGCGGTCAAATACTACTAGTGGTGGAAGAGGTGGCCGAATGTAAACAAGTCATACACATGTCGTTCAAAGCGCAGGGACTGAAAAGGACCCGATTTTGGTCACGACTGGACCCGTTCCTAGTGTTCGGTAGGGCTAACGAGGACAGCACGTGGACAGTCGTCCATAAGACGGAATGCCTGCACAAAAACTTTCGTAATAATAAGCAGTGGCAGCCTATCGTACTGCGAGCTAGGACACTTTGCAACGGCGATTACGACAGGGCTATCCGTATAGAGGTGTACGATGATCGGTTTAATGGCCAGCATAAGTTGGTGGGTAATTGTTTCACGTCCCTGTCCAGGCTGGTGAAAGGTCCCGGTGCTGAGAACTGCTATGATGTGAGTTAATTGTATAAAAATTATTTTAATAAAGTTATTATAACATATTAAAATAGTGTTATTTATACCAACGTTATAATTATAAAACATATGATAAGTGATTAATTGTTTATAAAAATTATTTACAGTCGCTAGGCGTATAAAATTATTTTTTAGATTTTTGTAAAACAAAATTATGAATTAAAATAATTTATGAAAGCAACTATCATATATTTATCGTGTGTAATGTACTGGTTATAATAAGTGATTTCAAAATATATTTTAGTATTAAATAGTAGTAAACAAAAATTTATGATATTTAAGTTGACTATTACGGATTTTCATCTAGTCCAATTATAATTCATTTTTAAAATTATATTTATAAATATTTAAATTATAATTATAATTTACAGTACGCAAAGTAACACTATTTTAATATTTAAATTCATTTATATTTAAATCAATTATTTTAAAATAATTAACCAATGTTATATTTTAAAATAATCATTTAACTTAACTAAAAATAATAATAAAATACTTTCATATTTATCACTAAAACAATTACAATAATTAAATCCAATAAACAGATAATAAACCGAAAAAGGGCTCAACGAAGCCATTCATACCGTAATTCCGGGCGAATAGTGTTAAGCAATGTAAGAGTGGAAGAGGAGCTCTCGTTCCTGGACTACATCAGGGGTGGGACTCAACTGCACTTCGCGGTGGCCATAGACCTCACGGCGTCCAATGGCGACCCCCGCGACCCCAATTCATTGCATTATTTCGATTTTCACGGAAAGCCTAATTGCTATGAAATTGCGTTGAGAGCCGTGGGAGATATCATTGCTGTCTATAATAGAAACGGTATGCGAAAATAGTATTTAATTTTTGTTATAGTAAATAAATTATTATTTGTATGTGTTGAATTTAAATTTAAATCGTAGTCTATTAACATACTTATTAATAGTAAAATAATGTAGGTAAAAATAATTAATAAACTAGTAAATTGTTATTTTATTTATTAATTATATGAGAATTGGGTTTCCAATGGGAGTCAAATCCCAATTTAAATGCATTATAATAAATTACCTGTTTAAGTAATTTTTAGTTTATTAAGTATATTACAAAGTCTATTTAGAAATGTACTAAAGCTTATTAACAAGGTATCGATATTTGTAATGAACTTGACTCCAATTGAACAACCAATATTATTATTGTATTAATAGGTGTTTAACTTTATTTTAAAATTTTATTCCCTTTATGTTACAATGAAATAATAGCTGTAAATTTTATATTTTCATGTTATAATAACATTAAAATTTTGTGTTTAATATTATATTGGGTAGAAAAGAAGTGGCGTAATTCATATTTAATTTTAAAATTAATCTTATACATAATACAATTTTTATATAAACCTAGACTGTGTACTTCTAAAAAAGCACAATATTTTTATTTATAAAAATTAAAATTATTAAAAAAATTATTTCAATCATCTAACTATATTATTTATTTTATTCCAACATAATAGGCGTATACCCAGCGTATGGGTTCGGTGCCAAAATCCCGCCCCTAAACACGGTATCCCATCAGTTCCCGATCAACGGGAATGCCACACAACCCTACTGTTCCGGGATCGACGAGATACTACGCCACTACCGGACCACCCTGTCATCAGTCACCCTATACGGGCCCACAAACTTCGCCCCCGTCATCAACAACACGGCATCCATTGCCCGTCAGTACCAAACCGGACACAACTATTTCGTGTTACTTATCATAACGGACGGCATAATCAGCGACATGTACGCCACCAAATCGGCTATAGTGGCGGCGGCATCCCTACCCCTGTCCATCATTATCATCGGCGTAGGGAATGCCGACTTTGAGGCCATGGACGAGCTGGACGGGGATGACGTGCGGGTTAGTGTCGATGGGAGGTATGCCGAGCGAGATATCGTACAGTTTGTGCCCATAAACAGGTTTATAGCGAAAAACGGGCCCAGTATTAGGTCGCAGGCAGATTTGGCCAGGGAGGTGTTGTATGAGATACCGGAGCAGTTGACGGGGTATATGAAAAGTAGAGGCTTTAAGCCGGGTAACGCGAGTAGCGTGGGATAATTTTTACCTTGTTATGTAATAATTTTTATATGTATGGTATTTGCTATTAATTAATATTATACTTATAATAAATTTGTGATAATTTCATGTGTCAAATTATAGTTGTTTTTACTAAACTGTTCTAATATATTATACCTTGATAATTATGTATATTGTTGTACTGTATAGTGATTTATAAATAAATTTATTTGTGTAGTATGTTAAAAATAAAAATATTAATCATCGTGCTAAACTTGATATTATAAACGTCTGTACAATATAATAATTATGTTCATAAATAGATAATCTTAAGATTTTTAAACAACTAGCTGCTAAATTGAATTAGTGTTAAAAAATAATTTGTGTATCCATGTCAATTCATTATAAACGAAAAATGACCTTGAACTTGGGCTGACACAAATTATGGTAAACAAAATATATAGCTAACCCTTAGCGCAGAATCCATTGGCATATAAAGAATATTCTGTACCAAAGGATAATGTAAACAATAATACAAACTAGATGACCAAGCATGGCTAAACTGAATTAACATGGGTGACAAAAAGAGTTTTAGCCTGCAAGCTGTCAAATGGTTTCTCATATGCATGTATGGGTGCAATTGGGTGTACTCCCTGGTCTTCATCATCACATAGGGTTGTGTGGGATTCCCGTTGATCGAACTGATGGGATACCGTGTTTATGGGCGGGATTTTGGCACCGAACCCATACGCTGGGTATACGCCTATTATGTTGGAATAAAATAAATAATATAGTTAGATGATTGAAAATAATTTTTAAAAGTAAAAATTTTAATTAAAATAAATTGTGTTTTTTCGAAGTACATAGTCTAAGTTTATATAAAAATTATACTATCTATAGGATTAATTTTAAAATTAAATATGAATCGCATCTCTTTTTTTCTCCCGTTATAATATTAAACATAAAATTTTAATGTTAATATAACATGAAAATATAAAATTTACAGCTATTATTTCATTGTAACATAAAGGGAATAAAATTTAAAAATAAAATTAATCACCTATAAATACAATAATAATATTGGTGTTCAATTGGAGTCAAATTCATTACAAATATTGATACCTTGTTAATGAGCTTTAGTACATTTCTAAATAGACTTTGTAATATACTTAATACACTAAAAATTTACTTAATCAGGTAATTTATTATAATTCATTTTAATTGGGTTTTGACTCTCATTGGAAACCCAATTCTCATATTATTAATTAATAAAATAACAATTTACTAGTTTATTTATTATTTTTA
>CAJPVJ010002588.1:0-12723 GCA_905397405.1 Oppiella nova
GACATATTTTTAATTTAACGAGTGCAATATACGCGTCTTTACCCAACCTAACCTAAATTAAGTCAAATGACTCAATTGGTCAGTTAATAATTTGAGTGTAGGTCTTTTAGGTGAGTCCCGTAATATCTAGCCTTTTACACTATAATACCTAACCATCAGTTACCCTCATAAATCAGGGTTTATGATATAAATGCTTATTTATATTTATTGTGGCATAAGAGGGGAGAATTTTTATTTTTCAATAATATAAAATTTTAATCAAAAAATATGCTTATAGATTTACACAAATCTAACAGGTATTGTTGGTTCCATTGATATTAATAATTTGTATACTAATTTAATTCAAACATGTATTTTAATTTAAAAATAAAAATAATAAACTCGATTATGATAAACAAAATCATGATCACAAATAATAATATTAGTAGTTAAAATATATCTATGTTTAATATTTTTATTTTAAACATTTAAAAAATAATATAATAATAATAATGAACTCTATAAAATATGATATCTGATAGACCAAATTGAGATCGGCCTCTGAAAAGTTGCTTTTATTTCTTCTTGACACATTGCTTTTCTGTAAAGTTTGAAAATTATCATGTTTAATATAAGTAAATTTCAAACTTTACAGAAAAGCAATGTGTCAAGAAGAAATAAAAGCAACTTTTCAGAGTCCGATCTCAATTTGGTCTATCAGATATATTAAAAATATAATATAATATAAAGTATTGTCATATTTTTCAAAAAACATTTTTATATAACACCATCGGTTTCGACATCATTTGCTTTGAGTGTCACTCCAGTCATTGCAATCACATTATTATTGTCACCATTTGTGGTCTCCTTTTCCACTTTACTATCGATGGGGTCGTCATAAAAATTTGTGAGACGTTTCTTGGCATTCCAAATAATACCAAGATCCATTAGTGAGCCAACGCACATGAATGCCAGTGCCGTGCCGTGTAGGTAGTACCTGAACTTATCCTGGTCATATATCCAACAGTTACCTGTCTTCCCACACTTGCTCTCCCATACCAAACACGTCGAGTCGACTACCGCTCCGAATATCAACGGATACGGAATGAACGCTAACATAGAGTTCAATAAAACAATTGTTTATAACTTTTATATTACTATGAAATCACACATTAATATAATTTATTTTTAATAATTTGCTAAATCTAACGATTATAATGGCACTATATAATGCTTACCAAATATAGCCATAAAAGTACCCATCACACCCATGGCAAAACTTTTGTCTTTCGGATCCAGAGCTCTATAAAAACAGTATATTCGCAGTCATTATTAATATACAAAATTATTTTATCAATATTTGATACCTAAGTGTAAGCAATGAATTGCCAGTCCTGGCAGTGGACGACACTATACCGGCGACTGTCATCATAATTAAATAGGGCATCAAATTATTGCAGTTATCCGTATCACTTTGACAGAAACCTGTGGTGGCCTCACCCCCACTCCCGTAATCACCAATACATGAACAGCCGGACACTGTCTACAAAGTAAATATATTAAACGAAAATTAGCAGAGAAAGATTAAATTAAATCTTCAAATTAAATAAATTAGCAATGTGACTACAATACCCCTGATGCTCTGTCCAATTTATCACACCCAGCAAAACACGGCGAGAAATATGTGGTCATCTTATCCTCGGCACAGATTGGTGTGAATACTCTGGTCGTGCACTCACAACCGGTATTGCATTTGGTATTCAATGAAAATCTATTGTAAAATATAGTATTCATACAGAATATAATTAATATAACTAATAATATTTAAAATTGTAAAATAATTACTGATTATCGGGTGTAAGTCCAGTGGAGGGTAGGTTAAGTGATGGGCAACCGGTAAACATACCAAACAGCATACCTCCATTGGTAACCCACTCGACAGCAAACATGTATATAACAAGTGTGAGGGGTCGGGGTTTTATGTACTTGATCATTACCCCACCTAATATGATACCGATAGCCATGGGTAGGACAGATGTGGCACCGGTTATGAAACTGGCGCCTGAACTCGATTGTCTGAACTGAGACTCAATATATTTGGTTTTGTTTATATAATATCCACCAAAACCTATGTATCGAAACACTCCTCCAATCATATGAAACATTATAATAGGATTTTTAACCAAACGTTTGATGCCAGCAATTATTCCTACAAATATAATTAGATAATTATATGTATTAACCTGGATAACATTAAAGAGTGCATAAACTTCATCCATACCTTTAACTCCACTGACATTTTCCTTGAGATCTTTGACTTTAACGGTCGCTGTTTTGAGTTGTTTTGGGAATAAAAACATCGGAAGAGTTACAATGAATAATAACGATCCTATTATAACAAATCCAATCCACCATGCTCCTACAAAACGGGGATCCCTTCGAGTTAAACCAGTGTCATCTGACATTTTTAAAAAGTATGACAACATTTTAAGCTCATTTTACAGTAAAATTTACAATAAATCATAGTTTTAACACATATTTTTAACTATGACTAATATTGTAGAGAATATCTATTGGTTTCATATGAAACAGAATATTCTCAATAAAATGGTGCACTACTACTACTATATGGTGCACTAGTAGTATACTTATAGTATACTGTACTTACAAAATGGGTTTTCATAGAATCGCAGTACTAATGAGGATAACATGAAGCCAGTGGCCGGACCTATGAGTCTCAATGATGTGAGAAAACTAATATATAGGGGAGAGTTAGTCTTCTGGACACTATCGTCGATGTATGGCATTCCGATCACCCAATAGGCTGTATATCCCAGCCCTCGGGCAGAGCTGCCGATTATTAATAGGATAACAGCCCCCCATACAGTCGAGTACTTCCCACCGGAACAGTCGATGTCATTTTGATTGGCCGGACACATCTCATAACGGGTTTCATTGCGCGCCAATTTGGTCAGTAGGTTGTCGTCGTGAAGTAGGTGTGTCCCCGGACCGTATATGAAGTATGGCATTGCATTAATGAAACAGGACAGGGCTACGATAAGTTCACCCGTGGCTATCATACGCGGCCTATTGAATCGATTGCTTAAATAGCCAATTATAGGACTGACCTTATGATTGAAAAATAATTATATGTATAACTTATAATTAAATTTTATTTCTAAAAGTATTGCTACAATATTTTATCATATACTGTACTGTAGGATAAAGTATAAGCAACACTGACCAGCATTTGTACAAAATTATCGGCGATGAATATATATCCAGATATCTTGGAGTCAAAGGCATACCTCTTCTCTAGAGTACTGATGGAGGCGACCAAAAAGCTACCGGTCATGGCCTGTACGACCCCTACGATAGCAAAGTTCATTGTGAAGTATAGGGGACTGGCAAAAAACTGTAGCCATTGGGGTCGCCACGAGCCTATGCCACACGAGGTAAGGGTTGGGTCCTCATCATCGATGTCTTCTTGTATTTTAAACGCACTGCCCTTTTGTTGGTCATTATCATCACTATTCACACGTTTATGGTTTTTAGGCATAATTTCTTGCACTTTAATTTATTAATAAGAAACGGAGTATAAAGAATATACCGATTTAAAATTGTATATATATTTAAATAAAGCTAGTTAATCTTTAATAACTTGATTAAAAATATTATATATCATAGCATATAGTTTTTCATAATAAATTAGTGATTAAATGTAATTTATTACTGTTGATCACACTTATGAAACTAAATTCAAATGTTGTAAAAGTGTTGAAATAATCTTAATTAAATATAACATAAACATGTAGTGTATTAGTGAGTTAAAGTAGTAATGAGTATAAATTGATTGTCTATATCTACAGCTCAATTAATCACATATCTATAATCAATACTTCAACACAAAACTTATCTTAATTACTAATAACATTAAGTAATGCTTTTTAAAAACCATTAAAATGATGCATAAGAATTTAAAAATCAATATTGACAGCAATGGTTATCTCATATAAACATTAGTGTGATAAACCCGATGTTAACTCATAATCTTAAACAAGTTTTCATTGCAAATGAAATTTATTTTACTTCAGATGTGACTTGTGACCCTGATGCACTAAATATGTTTAATTTATGTTTTTAAAAAGTACCGGTATTTCAATTCTTGAAACTTTATGAAAAATTTTGTTATTTACCTTATAACTAATTTAATACATTACGGTACAGCCAAGGTTGTATAGATATAAATTATAGAAAACTTAAATTTAACCCTGTTTATTGTCAATATAGTTGACATGAGCCAGGAATTTATAAAAAAAATTAGGACATGTGTTTATAAACATTACTATGAATCGCACCAAATGTGTTCAAATTGCACTCGTGACAAAATTATGCAAGCTTATGTTTAAAATTATTATTTAATTTGGATTAAACTTATAAACACTTAATATAACATAGTAACATAGTTTACAGTAAACAAAAATTATTAGTTAATAAATTAAATAACATGTGATAAATAATAATAATAAAATTGAACATTTCAAGAATAGGGTATTATATACTGTATACTGTATATATATACTGTATATATACTGTAACTAATATCTCTGATTATCGTTAACAACACCATTCGTAATATCGGTAATACTATTCATACGTATGGCGTTATTGTCAGTCATTTTAGGCTGTCCACTCTCATCGTCAGCGTCGGGCTCGTCATAAAAGTTTTTAATACGTGAGGCCATAAAAATGAGCGAAAAATCAATGAGAGTGCCGGCAGCCATGAATAGAAAGGCCGAGCCGTGCAAGTAGTACCTGAACTTGTCCTGGTCATATATCCAACAGTTACCCCGCTTACCACACGTGGTCTTCCATACCAAACACGCCGAGTCTATGATCGCCCCGAATATTAGCGGGTATGGTATGAATGCTATGGGAAAAGGGATGTAATTAATGAAATTAATTAGTAATAAAATTCATATAAAATTTTTGTCCAAATGTCTACCAAATACAGCCAAAAATGTAGACATCATTCCCATCGCAAAGCTTTTATCTTTTGGCTCAACTGTCCTGTTGTCATAGAAATGAAAGTTTTTTATTTTGTTTTGTTGGATAACAAATTAATTATGAAATTTAATAAAGACCTTAAAATTAGCAAAAAACTGCCCGTCCTTGTCATCGATGATATGAGTGTTCCGGTGGCTATGATTGATAGATAGGGAACTAATTTATTACAATTATCGGCATCCCTTTTACAGTAACCAATCGTAGCCGTCCCTATCCCTCTGTCCGGGTGTTCAATACATGAACATCCAGATAATGTCTATTGTTTTAAGGGGTTTTGAAATAAATAATTTTTAATATTAAATAAATACGTATACTTAAAATTAGTGACTATTTTTAAAATATTTATCAAACTATTACTTAACACGTTAAAGATTTTATAATGGAAATTATTAACTTCAAATCAAATTAATAATAAATTATAGAAACACTTATAAACTGTAGTATATTATATTATATAATTTATATACTATATTGTTACAATAAATAAGTATTTGTTTATATATAGGTCAAATATATGTAAATTTTGTTCACAGAGATTAATATTTTTTAATTAAGCTAAGTTCGTATTTATGTGTAAATTTAAAGACTTATCCAATAGACTAAGTCCTATATAAATATAATTTTCGCATAATATGAACTATATATTATAAGCTTATTGTTAAATGAAAGTTATCATACGTTTGTATGTCTGTCCAACTGATTACAGCCCGCAAAACAAGGCGAAAAATATGTGGTTGAATTATCCTCAGAACATATGGGCGAATATATACTGGTAGTACACTCGCAGTTCTTATTGCACCCGGATAACATCGAAAATCTAATTCACAAATTCAATAATTAAGTATAATATGTTCATACCCCATACCCCATACCCCATACCCCATACAAAAATCAAAGCCAAATATACAATATATAATTCATATATTACTCATTATCAGTATTGGTAGCGATTGGTGGCTCTATTTTGAGCGGTGGACAGCCTACGAACATAAGGCCCAGTTTGCCACAACAGGCCCACACCTCGAACAAAAACATGCAAATGATCATGGTACGGGGTGTGGGCTTGAGCCACGTGATCAGTATGCCGCCCATCATAATGCCCACAGCCGAAGGCACTATAGATGTCGTTGCCTGGATCAAACTGGCCGCCGAAGTGCTCTTATGGAAGTGGAACTGGATGTACTTGGTTTTGAACATATGATAACCGCCGCCCCCTATATAACGCAGAGTACTGGCCAACAGATGACACACTAATATAGGATTGTGTGCCAAACGCTTGATCGCGTCTTTCGTACCCCTCATGCCTTTCACGTCGTCTTTGAGATCCCTGACCTTAACTGACGCCCCCTTCAGTTGTTTGGGAAATAAAAACATGGGAAGTGACGCGAAAAATAGGAATATTCCGATAACGGTGAACCCAATCCACCATGCTCCTATGAAACGTGGATCACGCCTCTCTATACCAGGATGATCTGTGACATAAATTAAACAGGGTCATTTTAATTCGTAATTAATTTGTCAAATATAAATTTCATATAAATTAAATCTATACATGACTTACACAATGGGTTTTCATAGAATCGGAGGCAAAGGGATGCCAGTAGGAAACCCCCGGCCGGGCCTATCAGTCGAAAAGCACTGATAAGGCTGATGTAGAGTGGTGAATTGCGCTTGCTGACACTATCGTCAATATATGGCATTCCGACCACCCAATAAGCCGTGAATCCCAGTCCCCTCAGGAAACTACCCGTCCATAACAACATAACGGCCGGCCATATAGTGGAGTGCTTTCCAGAGGCGCAGTCGATGTCGTCCTTATTGGCCGAACACATCTCATAGTGCATCCCATGGGTCTCATTGGACTTCAGTTTGGACAGTAGGTTGTCATCGTGTAGGAGGTGAGTGCCCGGACCGTACAGCAAGTAGGGCAGTGCTGTGGTCAGGCAGGACAGGGATAGTATGAGTTCACCGCTAGCTATCATACGCGGCCTATTGACCCGACTGCCAAAGTAGCCAATGATTGGACTCACCTATCGTTTCACAATAATTACAGTGAAATGAATAGTGAATATTAGTTACAATATTGTCATATTAATTAAAATTCAATTCTGTTTGCGAAACAATTTGTGAACTAATTGTAAGAAATTGTTTTAAATAAATAGCATCATCATTATTTAATTCAAAGTTACAGTTTGTATCTATGTGATGTGAGTATGTGTAATATTACTGTAAATAATTAAGTAATACACTAACTATTATCAATTATGAATGGTCTAGGTACTATAACTTTATTATTCTATTTTAGAACAGATTTTATTTATATACTTAATTAAAGTCTAAGTTTAGTAAATAAAAGTAAATTCAAAACTCGTTTGACAAAGAGATTAAACTTAATGTATTGAATATATAGTGAATAGACAGACACTGACCAGCATTTGAATCAAGTTATCGGCGATTAATATAAACCCCGATATCTTGGAGTCGAAGGCAAACCTCTGCTCCAGAGTACTCATGGATCCCATGAAATAACTTCCAGTCATTCCCTGTATTATACCGATGAATGTGAAGTTAATCATGAAAAACACGGGTCGTGCCAACCCTTGCAGCCATTGTGGTCTCCACGAGCCTATACCACAAGATGTAAGCATCGGGTCTTCATCCTCATCATCCTGTTGATGGTTTGGGTCAAACGCACTGTCCCTTTGCTTACTGTCCACTTTGCTATCACTGGTTACAAATTTATAGTAAAATTAATATTGTGTATTAAATAATAATTTTTTGATAAGTTAGTGGATATGTGTTATTTAAATAAATACTAGTTACTGCTGTAGTTTGTAAAATTAATAATAAATTAATACTAGTTTATCATGTAAAACTTTAAAAACTTTACACAATATGATACCATTTGTGTCATAAAAGTTATGATTTATTAAAAATTGTTTTATAAATGATTTACAGTTTGGGACAATTCCAGGAGCGGGTGATGAATGATTTGATGTGCTTCATTGGACAGGTATGTTGTGTTGATTATGTATATAATTATAAAAAAATTTAATAGGTAAAAATGTTTTATTAAATACACATTTTTATTTAGTAATATTTAATAAAGTTAATTTGGCAATTTTCTATATGCATTAACTCAATGTATAATATTGATAGCAAACTTCAACTAAAATAGATTTAATTTTTAACTTTCAAAAAAGTGAAATTATTAAAAACATTGATTGAAAACTGATATTTTTATTGTATAATTCAATGAATATTCAGAAATTTAAATTAAATAATGAATTCTTTACAAAACATTTGAAAGCAAATGTTTGTTCATTCGCTGCAACAGATAAAGAGATAAATACAATGAAAACGGTTTTATATATCAATGGATATATCAATCATTAACTCTGAGTACACTTTTATGAATGAGAAACAAAAAATTATATTCAATTCCCCATAATTACTATACATTATTGATACATTATTTAAAATACATATTGATTTAAGTATTTACTATTCTTATAATGAATAAATTAGGCACAGTTTAGTACAGAATCTGTACTACAGATACAGTACAATAAAGTTACTAGATACTATCTACAGTAATGAGTTCTGATAGTATTAGTAAAAATTATGTAACTCAAAAGTATAATGCATATTATTTTGAAAACATTACTAGGTTATATTCATAAATTTCCAGAATTTGATCATATCTGATTAATTTTGTAATTAATCTATTAATATACTTTCAGCTGTATTTTAAAATGATATGACTTATATGGTACAAAGTTTGTGTATTAATAGGCGACATCCCCAATCGGCATACCTGTGTTGTATAGTTTTCCTAATAAATAAATTATATGATCAAATTAGCTTTTATAATTATTAAAGTTTCTATCAATTTTTAAATATATTATTAAAAC
Source organism: Oppiella nova (assembly GCA_905397405.1). NCBI lineage: Eukaryota > Metazoa > Arthropoda > Arachnida > Sarcoptiformes > Oppiidae > Oppiella > Oppiella nova. The sequence continues at coordinate 8,961 of CAJPVJ010002588.1, forward strand.
CTTATATTGAGTGCATTTAGTGCTGTGTTTATTAGTGGATGATACAATTTAATAACACTTATTTATTGAATTTAATTTAAACCACTTAATTATCAATAGGTAATATTTAATATTACTTTATTTAATTAAATATGCACTTACTTATAAATAAAATTACAGGCAATTTTTCAGTAGATAGTATAAATATATTTCAACATTATAAACACAGAATATTCCATATATTAAAATTTAAACACATATACTCTGTATAGACAATTTTAAAATATTTAATTTATTAAAAGTTATAATACTGTAAAAATATTATAAAATTATTAATAGGATTAGTTTTATTTATATTTAATTAATTATGAAATAGTAATATGGTAGTTTTTTCATGAGAAAAAAAGTAATATACAAATGTATTTATCTATGACTAAATATTATGTGTGTTCATTACACAATAGCGTAATATTTTAAGTAATTTATATAAAAATTGTTGACATTATAAAAATTAATCTTTAAATTTGGCTTATTATTCACAAACATTAATATTAGAAAGTACACTGATTTAAAAAAACTTCAAAAATTATAACTAGTCATACTGTTTATAACAAAATATCAAACTTTTTCAATATTAGTATCAATTTTATCGACAATAATATTATCATAATTATTATTATTGACTCCATTATGAATGGCACCGGTATTAAACGAGATATTAGTCATGTATATAGTGGCTTTTGCATTAGGCTTATCCTGATCATCATTATCACCGCCTTTATCCGGGTCGTCGTCGTAGAAATTCTTGATTTTATTGGCGATGAAAATAATACCCAAATCGAAGAAGGAGCCAACCATCATGAATACAAAGGCAGCCCCGTGTAGGTAGTACCTGAACTTGTCCTGGTCATATATCCAACAGTTACCCTGCTTACCACACGTCTTCTCCCATACCAAACACGCCGAGTCTGTGATCGCACCGAATATTAACGGATACGACGTATCCGTTAATATTCGGTGCGATCACAGACTCGGCGTGTTTGGTATGGGAGAAGACGTGTGGTAAGCAGGGTAACTGTTGGATATATGACCAGGACAAGTTCAGGTACTACCTACACGGGGCTGCTTTTGTATTCATGATGGTCGGCTCCTTCTTCGATTTGGGTATCATTTTCATCGCCAATAAAATCAAGAATTTCTACGACGACGACCCGGATAAAGGCGGTGATAATGATGATCAGGATAAGCCTAATGCAAAAACCACTATATACATGACTAATATCTCGTTAAATACTGGTGCCATTCATAATGGAGTCAATAATAATAATTATGATAATATTATTGTCGATAAAATTGATACTATTATTGAAAAAGTTTGATATTTTGTTATATACAGTATGACTAGTTATAAATTTTGAAGTTTTTTAGATTAGTGTACTTTCTAATATTAATGTTTGTGAATAATAAGCCAAATTTAAAGATTAATTTTTATAATGTCAACAATTTTATATAAATTACTTAAAATATTACGCTATTGTGTAATGAACACCCATAATATTTAGTCATAGATAAATACATTTGTATATTAATTTTTTTCATAAAAAACTATCATATGACTATTTCATAATTAATTAAATATAAATAAAACTAATCCTATTAATAATTTTATAATATTTTTACAGTATTATAACTTTTAATAAATTAAATATTTTAAAATTGTCTATACAGAGTATATGTGTTTAAAATTTAATATATTGAATATTCTGTTTTTATAATGTTGAAATATATTTATACTATCTACTGAAAAATGGTCTGTAATTTTATTTATAAGTAAGTGCATATTTAATTAAATAAAGTAATATTGAATTTTACCTATTGATAATTAAGTGGTTTAAATAAAGTAAAATAAATAAGTGTTATTAAATTGTATCATCCACTAGTAAACACAGCACTAAATGCACTCAATATAAGGGTTTAGTAATATATTTAAAAATTGATAGAAACTTAATAATTATAAAAGTTAATTTGATCATATAATTTACTTATTAGGAAAACTATACAACACAGGTATGCCGATTGGGGATGTCGCCTATTACTTTGTACCATATAAGTCATATCATTTTAAAATACAGCTGAAAGTATATTAATAGATTAATTACAAAATTAATCAGATATGATCAAATTCTGGAAATTTATGAATATAACCTAGTAATGTTTTCAAAACTTTGTACCATATAAGTCATATCATTTTAAAATACAGCTGAAAGTATATTAATAGATTAATTACAAAATTAATCACTATACTAGTTTAAGACCTTTAAATACTTATATTGGATCATTACAAAAGTTTTATTATACGTAATATGAAAACTCAATGTATTAAAAATGATTATGATAGTCTTGAGTAATGACATCTATCATAGATATAACTTTATTATACTGTATCTGTACTAAACTGTGCCTAACTTTATTCATCATAAGAATAATAAATACTTAGATCAATATGTATTTTAAATAACAGCATCAATAATGTATAGTAATTATGGGGAATTGGATATAATTTTTTGTTTCTCATTCATAAAAGTGTACTTAGAGTTAATGATTGATATATCGATTGATATATAAAACCGTTTTCATTGTATTTATCTCTTTATCTGTTGCAGCGAATGAACAAACATTTGCTTTCAAATGTTTTGTAAAGAATTCATTATTTAATTTAAATTTCTGAATATTCACTGAATTATACTGTAGTTTAATACAATAAAAATATCAGTTTTCAATCAATGTTTTTAATAATTTCACTTTTTTGAAAAGTTAAAAATTAAATCTATTTTAGTTGAAGTTTGCTTTCAATATTACACATTGAGTTAATGGATATAGAAAATTGCCAAATTAACTTTATTAAATATTTCTAAATAAAAATGTGTATTTAATAAAACATTTTTACCTATTAAGTTTTTTTTATAATTATATACATAATCAACACAACATACCTGTCCAATGAAGCACATCAAATCATTTATCACCCGCTCCTGGAATTGTCCCAAACTGTAAATCATTTATAAAACAATTTTTAATAAATCATAACTCTTATGACACAAATTGTATCATATTGTGTAAAGTTTTTAAAGTTTTATTCGTTGAATATATGATAAACTACTATTAACTTATTATTAATTTTACAAACAACAGTAGTAACTAGTATTTATTTAAATAACACATATCCACTAACTTATCAAAAAATTATTATTTAATACACAATATTAATTTTACTATAAATTTGTAACCAGTGATAGCAAAGTGGACAGTAAGCGAAGGGACAGTGCTTTTGACCCAAACCATCAACAGGATGATGAGGATGAAGACCCGATGCTTACATCTTGTGGTATAGGCTCGTGGAGACCACAATGGCTGCAAGGGTTGGCCCGACCCGTGTTTTTCATGATTAACTTCACATTCATCGGTATAATACAGGGAATGACTGGAAGTTATTTCATGGGATCCATGAGTACTCTCGAGCAGAGGTTTGCCTTCGACTCCAAGATATCGGGGTTTATATTAATCGCCGATAACTTGATACAAATGCTGGTCAGTGTCTGTCTATTCATTATATATTTAATACATTAAGTTTAATCTCTTTGTCAAACGAGTTTTGATTTTACTTTTATTTACTAAACTTAGACTTTAATTAAGTATATAAATAAAATCTGTTCTAAAATAGAATAATAAAGTTATAGTACCTAGACCATTCATAATTGATAATAGTTAGTGTATTACTTAATTA